>JACEGR010008085.1:0-41102 GCA_014170235.1 Listronotus bonariensis
TTTTTGTTCGAATTTGTGTGGTTAAATTATTTTAAATTAGCTAGGGGTAAACTCAATTCCCATACTTGTTCACAGGGGTAGTGGCATTGAAAAGGTTAGGAATTATTGGTGTATAACATGAAACAAATTTGCTGTGATACGATAATTGCCCAAGTGTATTTTAATTCTTACCAACATTTTTCTTGAAATTTCAAAGTAAGAAATCCTGGTTTTTTTCTTGATTCTATAGTTAAGCAGCTACAGGTTTCTGCTTCACATTTTTTCGGTAACTCCAGTAAAAAGTATACGTCAAATTCATATATTCTTTTGACCTGAAAATATAGTTTTCTTATTTTTATTTTAATGGCTAATTATTGCTGTTAACAACATATTTTTTTGGCAAATTAGGTAGGCATCTAATAGGTATATTTTAACAGCTGGTTTTATTGATCAGATTTGAAAAAATTAAATATAAAACCATTGCCATAAATGATGCTTACATTTGAGTTTGAAGAATTATAATATAATAAATAAAATTAAAAAAAACCAGAAAAAATTCAGAGAAAGAAAAAAATTAACAGTTGCACATCTACCTATGTACACTTCTTTATACACATATAGGTGATTAGATTAGATAAAAATACTGTACCTTAAGATTATCATTGTGGCAAAATAAAAGCTTTTGTAAACTTGTTTAAATATCTCATCTTCTTTACTCATATATTTGACAATTTTTTCTAGTGTCTAAAAAATATAAAAATCTGTAGATTAAAAACTATTTGTTATTAATTTTCTATCACAAAATATGATATTAAAAGGAAGCAAATATTTTTTAATTTTTATTAAAATCTTTACTTTTGCTTATGTACCTCTCGTAACACTTGTTTACGCTGTTTTTCTCCTTCCTTAGTGTTTGGAAATAAATTCTTTATGAATTACTTGTAAAACTTCTTCCATTTTCCAACATAAAATTGGCACACCCGGGTTAAGTTCCTAAAATAAAATAAAATAAATTAATAGTAACAAAGAAGTTTTAAAGGCAAGCTTTTATTTAAACGCACAAAAAATAATAAAATAAACTTTCACCTCAAAACTTTTACTATAAAAAAATAACGTCTCTTTAGCATAAGCATAAAGATAAATTCAGTCAAGTAAACATGATTTTTTAATTTAAGAATATTAATGCTTATTTTGTAGATAATATTTTCTCGACGCGATTATTCAACATACAATTTTCAAAGTAGAAAAATAGCGATATTACTTGTATTAATCTTGGTTTAACATATTTCACTTTTCCTGTAATGCCGCGTCCAGACTTGCAACAATTCGCCGTGCCGCTCTACGCGGCATACCGCGCCTCATAGCGCGGACGTAGACGTGGACGTCGTTTCAAGAGCTTGGCGAATGATTTGTCAGTAATTCACAGCTTGTTGGTTTTTTGACGTCAAAGGAGCGCAAAAACAGGTTGATTAGTTTGGACGGATGTTTGGCGAATGGTTAGTCTGGACGGCTGATCTCGATGGATTGCTAATGTTATAACCTGCGCGAAACAAAAGTTACATTTCATGGGCGAAAAACCGGTTTGTACGCACCCGGACCCAAACAAACTATTCTCATTATGGGAAAGAATATGTTGACCGCGTCCTGGTTTTCTGTTCGAAGTACGGTAGCTAATGAGCGTTATGGCCAGACCGCGGTCGAAGGGTACGGGGTGCCGGTGTTTGTATTTTGTTACGGCTTTTAAGTGCGCATGTTCGTCCACCCACTGCGCGCGGTCGTAAAAATCCGAAAAATGCTTCTTGCCACTGCGGATCTAAATGTAGCTTATCTATGGTCTGGACGCAGCTTAAGAATGGCTTTTCTTAAAATTCATCTATCTTATTACTCATTATTTAAGACATATTGTGTCTTATTTAAATTCTTTTAAGTATGAATAACATTATTTAATTTAATGACAATGTAATTTTTAAAAAGAAAAATACTGCTTATCCTTAAAAAAACTGTTTGTAAATTAAAAATATATTTTTAAGAGAATCCTTATTCTTCTTGCAAAAATTTTATTTTCTCTGTGTTCATACATATGCTTCAAGTTAAATAAAAGCTTTTTAATAAAGCAGATACGATCTAGGTAGGCAATAAACAGAAATATCTAAAATAGTATGTTCAATCAAAATATTGCCCACTAAATTTTACAACTGATCCTCGCAATTACTAATAAATAAACAAGAATATTTAATTTTTATTATTTCGAAAAAAAGTAATAAAACCTAAAGTAATGAAATGATCAATAATAAGTTTTAAAAATATACTTACTTTTTTGCAGCTACACCATTTTAAGAAGTTACCTGGAGCGCATCTAGGATTTAAATTTTTGTTTTATCTAAAAAATGAGACACGAGACCAACACCAAACATATACCTAATACAAATGGCCTAAAGAGAAACACTTTAGTAAATAAATTTTTATTTTTACCATTTTTACCATATTATGTTCCTCTTAGCATCAATAGCATCTGGTATAAATTTGGTGTGGGTACCATGTCTAAGTTTTTAAATAAAATAATTTGAACATCCTTTTTGCTCCCCTGTCTGAGCCGTATAGTAGAGAGACATTTTAAAAGCGCAAATTCAGTACCCTTTGAAAATAATACAAAAACATAAAAAAGGCCGCCTGCAATCGGACTATTTTATACAAAGGCGCCGCTATCCTTTACAGCAACGCGCCGATACACTATGGGATAGAAATCCATTATTTTGGCCAAAAAGCAACTTTGAAATTTTAATGGTTCATGCTGTGTATTTCAAAGTAGATACTCCAAACTACATGTACAAAATTATAAAAGGATATGACGACTTCTATTGAGGTAATAAGAAACTTGAAAATATATTTTAAGTAAACATAAATATACAACATTTAATCTACTTAGTTTATTATTAGCCTTGTTTACTAAAAAAGTAAAAGAGTTTGAGGTGAAAGTTTATTTTATTATTTTTTGTGCGTTTAAATAAAAGCTTGCTCTTTAAAACTTCTTTGTTACTATTAATTTATTTTATTTTATTTTAGGAACTTAACCCGGGTGTGCCAATTTTATGTTGGAAAATGGAAGAAGTTTTACAAGTAGTTCATAAAGAATTTATTTCAAAACACTAAGGAAGGAGAAAACAGCGCAAACAAGTGTTACGAGAGGTACATAAGCAAAAGTAAAGATTTTAATAAACATTAAAAAATTATTTGCTTCCTTTTAATATCATATTTTGTGATAGAAAATTAATAACAAATAGTTTTTAATCTACAGATTTTTATATTTTTTAGACACTAGAAAAATTGTCAAATATATGAGTAAAGAAGATGAGATATTTAAACAAGTTTACAAAAGCTTTTATTTTTGCCACAATGATAATCTTAAGGTACAGTATTTTATCTAATCTAATCACCTATATGTGTATAAAGAAGTGTACATAGGGTAGTGCAACTGTTAATTTTTTTCTTTCTCTGAATTTTTTCTGGTTTTTTTGAATCTTATTTATTAATATATAATTCTTCAAACTCAAATGTAAGCATCATTTATGGCAATGGTTTTATATTTAATTTTTTCAAATCTGACCAATAAAACCAGCTGTTAAAATATACCCATTAGATGCCTACCTAATTTGCCAAAATAAATATGTTGTTAACAGCAATAATTAGCCATTAAAATAAAAATAATAAAACTATATTTTCAGGTCAAAAGAATATATGAATTTGACGTATACTTTTTACTGGAGTTACCGAAAAATGTGAAGCAGAAACCTGTAGCTGCTTAACTATAGAATCAAGAAAAAAACCAGGATTTCTTACTTTGAAATTTCAAGAAAAATGTTGGTAAGAATTAAAATACACTTGGGCAATTATCGTATCACAGCAAATTTGTTTCATGTTATACACCAATAATTCCTAACCTTTTCAATGCCACTACCCCTGTGAACAAGTATGGGAATTGAGTTTACCCCTAGCTAATTTAAAATAATTTAACCACACAAATTCGAACAAAAATATCTTTATTAGGTAAGAAATTGCACGTTTAGGTAGCTAGGAATATACAGGGTGATTCAAAAAACCTATGCCATCGCTTAAGGGGAGATTTCTTAGCCAAAAATAAGACAAAAATGTCATATGAACATGGGTCCGCAAATACTTTGTTTCCAAGATTCGTATGCCATCGCTTAAGGGGAGATTCCTTAGCCAAAAATAAGACAAAAATGTCATATGAACATGGGTCCGCAAATACTTTGTTTCCAAGATACAGGGCGTTTAATTTTTATAATTTTTCTTTTTTTTTTGAATATTTTTAAAACTACGCCAGCGATTTGGCTAAAATTTGGGACATAAGGTACATTTATTAGTAGGCATATTTTGACTATAAGGAATTTGCTATATTTTTACCAGAGGCGTACTTGTGGGGTAGACACAAAATATTTTTTAATTAAAACATGTACGCCACTGATTTTAATAAATTTTGATAGCGCAATTAAATACTTTACTAAATGCTTAACAAAACTTGTCTCTTAGCATTTTTTCGAATTTCGTTTGGTTTTCGGGATATTTGCGATTTTAATACGGGCTGCAGCTACTGACCTCCATCTACGTTAAGTTATAAAAATCATCAAAGAGTGCTTTAATTTAAAAAAGAAAAACTAACCTGCAATTTAACTTAAAAAGTGGCTAAATGAGATGCTGAAAATGTCCTCCTTCAGCTTCGTTGCATGCTCTTAGTCTTCGTCCTAAAGATTTGCGTACTTTTGCGCAAATAGTACGATTTTGTCTTATTGTTTCAAATGCCCCCTCTATCCTTTGTAACAATTCCTGCCTCGTATTCACGACTCTTTTGTAAACAATTTCTTTAACATGTCCCCAGAGATAAAAATCTAAGGGATTGATGTCTGGTGACCTCGGTGGCCATGCGACTGGTCCTCCACGACCAATCCAGCGAGGACCATACGCTTCATTTAAAAATCTTCTTACTTCAGCCGCAAAATGTGGTGGTGCTCCGTCATGTTGGAACCATAATCTGTTATTGTTTCTTAGATAAAGTGGCAAAATATCGGGCAATTCGTTTATTAAGAAATTGAGGTAAGACGCTCCATTTAATTTATTCGGTAGAACTACAGGTCCGATAATTTCATTTCCAACAATTTCAGCCCAAATATTAAAAGAAAATTGATGTTGGAAATTTGTTGTCTGCAAAGCGTGAGGGTTTTCTTCCGCCCATGTATGATTATTATGAAAGTTTATAATGCCTCTTCGTGTGAAAGATGCCTCGTCAGTAAAAAGTACATATTTAGAAATACGCCGGTCATTTTGCAGCTGATTGAGAAACCATTGGCAAAATACTTGTCTAGGGCCATAATCCCTGGGTAAAAGTTCTTGTACCCTTGTAAAATGATATGGTTTTAGTTGTTGTTCTTGCAAACTCGCACTACCGAAGCTTGAGAAATGTTTCCTAGTTCATTGGAAATTATTCGGGTACTGATATTGTGAACACCTAGTATAAAAAGTATACATTTTGGGAATTTTAAAATATACATTTTTGGGAAATTTAAATATAATTGGTTACTTAACATTGGGAAATTTGGGACATAAACAATACGTGAGGTGTCAAGGTTTAAAAGTATAAATCAAACAATTTTCTAGGTTACTCTTATAATAATAAAACAAAAACATTAAACAAGCTGAGTTGCCTAGAAATGCAAAACAAATACTGGAAAAATTTGATATTTAAAGAAGAGAGAAAGAAATTAAAGGGGATTGTTTATCAGATAACAAGCAGTTAGTGAAGTAAAGCATAAAGTTAAAGTTAAAGTTACGCCCCAGTACAGGCTACTCCGAGTGGGAGGTATGCCCGTACTAAATCTAAATAGTCAAATAAGTTAAGTTGGTTTTTTTAAAAATGTAAAGTTAGTTGTTGATGGTCCACCGGTCTCATGGTCCCAAGAAGATAGTTCCATATGGTACATTTGGTCCGAGTGACGTCAGTAGCCCTGTATGTATTCCAAAATTATACACGTCACAATATTAGGATCACGTTCTACCGAATTTAGTACTGCTTCTTCAGCTTGAACTGTACGACGAAATCTTGAACGCCCGGATTTTGCTTTTACAGGGAGAAAGCTAGTTTCTCTTAAACACCTTACGATGTACTCAAAAATGATTTTACTAGGGGCTCTTCGTAGCGGGTATCTCTCAGCATAAAGTTTAACGGCGTCTCTTTAATTTTGTCTGGTTTCACCATAAATTAACAACATATCTGTTAACTCTGACGAACTATAATTAATAAAAGGCATTTTTAATGAGTTAGAACAAAAATTTATGATAAAAACAATAGTGGTAATACAATAGCCAATTTGTCAAATTTAAAGTAATTGTTTTTTTTTATTTCAAAGCCTTTTTCATGTTTTATAGCTTAACGTAGGTGGAGGTCAGTAGCTGCAGCTCGTATTAAAATCGCAAATATCCCGAAAACCAAACGAAATTCGAAAAAATGCTAGGAGACAAGTTTTGTTAAGCATTTAGTAAAGTATTTAATTCCGCTATCAAAATTTATTAAAATCAGTGGCGTACATGTTTTAATTAAAAAGTATTTTGTTTCTACCCCACAAGTACGCCTCTGGTAAAAATATAGCAAATTTCTTATAGTCAAAATATGCCTACTAATAAATGTACCTTATGTCCCAAATTTTAGCCAAATCGCTGGCGTAGTTTTAAAAATATTCAAAAAAGAAGAAAAATTATAAAAATTAAACGCCCTGTATCTTGGAAACAAAGCATCTGCGGACCCATGTTCATATGACATTTTTGTCTTATTTTTGGCTAAGAAATCTCCCCTTAAGCGATGAAATATGTTTTTAAATCACCCTGTATAAATCTTAGACTTAACTAATGTAAAGGTTGATATTGCTTTGCATTTGGAAGTGCAACAATCACTACGTTTATATCGAATAGTTGAAGCTAGCTTGAGTTAAAGCAGGGTTTGAAAGTGGCTTGAAAAAAATGATATAAACGCGCTTGAAAGTGACTTGAATCGTTCAAGTCTGAAAATAAGTTTGGTTGACTTTAGTGAAGCCGATTAGAAACACGATATAAATGATTCAAGCGGGCTTAATAACTGCCTAATTTCAGATGAATGTTTCCTCGAATGTCATCAGTGATTTTTTATGAAAAATATGAGTTGAAAAACAGGTGATTAAACTTTAAAACACGCCCACACAAAGCTCTTTAAAATATATATTAATTGGTAATGCAATATACGAAGTGTTTATTTAAAACAATGCCAGTTTAGCATCAAATTCCTGAGGATGGCCATATTTCCGAAGCTATTAAAATTTGGATAAAACACATAGGGACTGTTTTTAAGCTCTTTAACAGATTTTTCAAATGGTGATTTAATATACGGGGCGCTCCTTTAAATATATATATATATATATATATATATATATATATATATATATATATATATATATATATATATATATATATATTCTTGCAATAAATTGAAAACCCGATGTTTAATTGTTTTTATTTGTTGGCAGCACGTTACTCCGCGAAAAAAATACTACAACTTTACTAATTTAACCGACTTCGTATCTCCAATAATAAAGAAGTTAGCAATAGTGCCGACTTATAAATGATCACCCTGTATTTATGATGTAATAAATTTAAATTCAAATATTGATTTTTTCAGTCCATCGGAGTACCAAAAGTTTTGCCATAATGGATATATACAAACAAATTTAATATTTGACTGGATAAAAATTTTGGTTAATAAGGCCTTAGACCGAATAACAGTTGAAGAAGAAATAATAAGCTTTTCGGAAGAGAGCGATCAAGGAGTTAAACAGGTAATCCTGCAATGTCAAACGCCCTTTGTTTTGTTTAAGCCGCGTACAGATCTGCACACGCATACGTCGAGCAAAGACACATACACATGCGTGTGCATTATGTGAACGTCGCTCTTGTGGCTTTTCCCCGCATGCGTAGCTCCTCGCGATTGATTTGAGCACGCACGTCGCGAGTCAGCCTGGTGTCGGTTTTTCGAACGCTTCAAAGAAACATGCGTATGCGTTAGCACTCAGTTTGGAGAGTTTTAATCGCCTGTTGTTTTATTCCCTCGGATTTTGGCAGTTAAGTAAAATGTAATGTATGCGTACGTGCTTTCGACGCTGTTGCTGGTGCGCCGTGAGCACGCACGCATAGCTATAAAAATTTACAACGAATGATTTGAGCACGCACGGCTTGAGGACGAATGCGTGTGTGTAGCTTTTCAGCGTATGCGTGTGCAGATCTCTACGCGGCTTTAAAAAATTATTTCATTCAGCAGAATCTTTAAATTTTTGGTAATTTTATAAAGTTGGGACAACTCCAATTTGACGAAATTTGTTATACGTCTGTTTTTGGAGCGCTAATCGCGCATCTAAGATTTTTTGGAAAACGTTTCGTTCTAAGGATATCCATCATCAAGTGAAAATCATACTAACCTTATTTTTAAGAAGGCTAAAAATATTCTCTTTTTGCAAACAATTTTTATTTTAAAGCTAAATTGTCACACACTGTTTGATTTACACCATTTAAAAGAGCTGTTTTTTTCTTTTTTAAGCTTTAATTTCTCATTTCATGCGCAGTAGCTTTTGGCGGTGTTCTCTGTATTCATGGAAATATAGTGAAATTAAGGTTAGTTTGATTTTTAACTTTGATAATTGATATCTTAAGAACGCAATGTTTCCGAAAAAAGACTTCCAGATTCGTGATCAGCGCCCCAAGGAACCACCGTATACCAAACTTCATCAAAATCAAGTTGCCGCAACTATCAACACAGTGGTTTTCTAACCATAATATCGTGTTTTTCAAACAGACGACCAAACTTATTTAATACATTGGTGTTTTCTTAATTTTTTAGGGTACAAGAAAATTACAAATTTGTATAAACAAGAAACCTGAATCTATATATTTTGACTTGACAGCAGCTTTAAAATTACCTCAAAATTATTGGCCAGAGGGTTATAAAAACACAAAGAAGTTTCCACAAAAAGGGTAAGCATTTCTTGTTTTAAATACTAAGTGTGGTCAGGGGCGTCGCCAGCCGATGACCCAAGGGGGGCCAGTTGATATGGAGAATAAGGAAAGTATGAATTGTAGCAAAAATCAAGAGCACATGTAGATTTTCACTTGCACTACGAGTTTTACGTTAACGGTGTGCGTTGTATTAAGTGTTTTAGTGATTATCATCATGGATTCCGTTAAAAATTTTTAATGAACCCATATAACATTTTTGTACATTTAATTTACTGGCATTGCCAACACTCTTTAATGGCAAGGCATTGGCAAAAAGGTATCAAAAAGACGCGAAAGTGGGCAATTGGCCGTTATTAGGCCACGTGTTGTAGATAATGTGATGGCATCCGTCATTAATAAGTTATTGGCAAAAAATGCGTTTAAGACGATGGCATCCGTCATTAATAAGTTATTGGCAAAAAGATAACAAAAAGACACGAAAGTGGGCAAATGCAGATACTCCCAAGCAGCAAGCTGACGTCTTATTGACGAAAATTGTCGCATATACTTTTTTAAAAGCTAAAATGATACTGTAATCAACAGAAAATATCCGAGACAGAATGCCATCGATGACGAATATAAACCAAAAGAAATATGCGTTTAGGGATCGCGTTACGACATAAAACCTTTTCAAGTGTTTAGAATAGTTAAGTAATATTTCAAAGTTCAGTTCGATATATCCTTTCGTAGACACATAAGCTAAAATTTGTTAAATAAAGAGAGCGTTGATTTTATAGTAATAAAATTGTTTTGAAAAGAATAGTGTTTTACAATACGATATTTTATTTGAAAATTAAAATAGGAAAAAACTCCTTACAGCATGCAATTCCCTTGCAATGCAAAGTACCATCTCACGGAACACTGTCCAACTTGGAGATGCAGATTTTTACACTAGGCGAAGTTATTTCTTTCAAAGCTAAGTGACATCACCTACCGCAGACCGCTCTCGAATTATTTTTGTCTAATGGGTACGGTTTAGACGATAAAAAGCGAAGATATTGCAGAAACGTAGTAGTTTATTGTCCATTACGCCATCTATCGGTATGTCAAAAAAACTATTAAATATATATACCTAATATTTTTTATTAACACGTCTTAAAAACTTTTAATAAGGTTTTAAACAAAATGTTTACAGCTCCTAACAGTCTACTTGAATATCTTGCCTTCTCGACTAGCCATCACCAATTAATCACACAACACACACTTATTAGGTAATGAATACATTTAATTATGTCTATTAAAAACTCTTTTCTTTAAAAAGAAACTAAAAACCTTCGGTCGAAATTAACGTAGCTAATTTTACCATCATTTTATTTTTATTCGCTCCAAAACACATAATAAACATTTTGTTTGACCTAATTTTTATTTGCATGATTTTCAACAATAAAATGTTATGAAAAGGCCATTTCCTTTAAATTATGTAAAAAATATAAAATAATGTTGTTTAGCTGCCATTATAAAGAAAACAGATCAAAAAATTGCTCGAATGTTAGTTATGTACCAATGTTAATAATATGGTTTAAAAAGTATGAATATGCGTTGAAGGTTTACCTTCAAAAATCCAATATTTATTTGCCTGCAGTCCTGCAGAAAAACGCGTACCTTATTTAATCAGGATTGGTATGCCGCCATTTTTGTATGATTGCCGGCAATTCGCCTGCATGTAAAATTTATTGGCAATTAAGTGTTTATTTAGGGTTGACTTTTTAATGCTTATAAGATGTTGGCATAATATTGCCATCAATTGCCAATGCTTTACCATCAATGCCAATATGAAAAATGTACATTGCCGGCAAATAGTGTTTGCTGGGAAGCAAAATATATAAAGTCAGCTCAGGCTTAAATAACCAATAACTTACGTTTAATGGATTTATAAAAATTACTAGGAAGGTTTTTATACAGTGTGTCCCAGAATAGGTGCTACAAGAGGACAAATAAACCAAACATTTTTAAATTTTAAAACGAAATTTTATAAAACTGGTCGGATGGTCCAAAACTAATAAATACGAAATTTTACTCCAATTTGTATTATACAGGGAGAGTTATTCTAAAAATATGAAAAATTCTATACATCTTAATAAAGCACATTTTATTGATGGTGGTTATTTGGGAACATGCCTGAAAATAAATTAGAACTAAAAAAACAAAAAAAAAAAAAAGAAAACAAGTAAATGGACAACTAAAAATCGGCGGTTCGGGACCGTTGTCAAGAAATAAAATAAATAAGAATATAAAAATTAACTATTATTAGGTCTAAAATTTTAAAATTTTTAGCTTTTTTAGGAGATTCTGAAAAGTGCTTTGACATTAAATGTCAAATATGCTTTTTTTTTTATTTTAAATAATGGTTCGTTTTAATTTCTTTTTAATTTTTATTCAATTTATCTAGACAACGGTAGCAGACTTGCCACCGAAACGTCGATTTTTAGTTCTCCATTTACTTCTTTTAATTTTTTTGTAGTTTAAAGTTATTTTGTGGCGTGTACCCAAATAACTACCATCAAATAAACGAATCCGCCGAACCAATACAGAACATATCTACAGGGTGTTCATTTAGAAACTTTCCACTCAGTTATCTTCGAAACGAGACAGATTTGAGAAAATCGCCGAAACACATCAAGATATTTATTGAAGGGAAGTTTTTAAAAATTGACGGCGCCCTTTACCCCTTAACCACCAGGCCACCACCTCAGAATTCTTAATGAGAAGGCGGATCGAGTGATACATCATTTTAAAGCTCCTGACGAGTACTTTATAACCCTAGAATATGAAGTCAATATCTTCACCTATAACAAAATGGCGGTACTTTAAAAATTACCTAAATACCTGATTTGGATGGTCATATTTCCGAAACTAATAAAGTTAAATGTACTTTAATGAAGTATTTTCTTAAAGCTCTTTTAAAGGTCTTTTAATGGTGATACTGGTAGTAATATACAGGGTAGAAGAAAAAGTACATATTTTTTTATTTAAGAACCCTGTATATTATTTTACCATTAAAAAGATCTTTAAATGAGCTTTAAGAAAATACCACATTAAGTACATCTAACTTTATTAGTTTCGGAAATATAAGATATTGACTTCATATTCTAGGGTTATAAAGTACTCGTCAGGAGCTTTAAAATGATGTATCACTCGACCCGCCTTCTCATTTAAGAATTTTGGGGTGGTGGCCCTGGTGGTTAAGGGGTTAAAGGGACGCCGTCCAATTTTTGTAAAAAACGTTCCCCTCAATAAATATCTTAACGTGTTTCGGCGATTTTCTCAAATCTGTCTCGTTTCGAAGATAACTTGAGTGGGAAGTTTTTAAATGAACACCCTGTATATAAAGCACATTGAAAAAGAAAAAAAGTCAACTCTTAGCCAGGGACAAAACGTTGAATCTTATATCAAAAATCGCCATCTTATAACTGAGCAAAAGTGATAATGTAAATATTTAATTTGTTTTAAACTAGCTATTAAAAACAAAAAGAACAGGAAAATATAATCTGCATGTTTATGCTTCATAAAGAAGATGCCGGTAGAGCACTTTTTTGCTGTTTCGATTACTTTTATATTTATGAGCTATACCTAAATTTGTTGACTTCGCGGCTATATTTATTAAGAAATGGATATCTCAACTCGTAACCGAATTTTTCGATTTTAAAACCGATGCAAAGTCCGCATTTGTAATATTAGTAAAACAGATCAATTGTCGTTTCTGTGAAAAAGATACGAAAGCTAAACGCAGCAATTGTTTAGATTTGATGGAATGGAATTGGTAATTTCATTTTGTACGTACAAGAAGAATCAATTAAGTAAGCCAAGAAAAAGAATTGAGACTTTTGGTTGCTTTACATTAAGCAACTCTTTTAAAAGCTCTAGGGGGACAGCTTTGCCACCCACCTCCCTGGCGACTCCCTTGAGTGTGGCATAAAAACTTCTCCTTGTGGTCATATTTTTCAAAAAAGAATTTAATTTAATACAGGGTGATTCAAAAATCCATTACGAAATTTAAGGGGGTAATTCTACTTGACAAAATAAGGGTAGAGCTTCATATAACTTTTTTCAAAATGCCATTCGTTTTCGAGTTACAAGCCGTCAAACTTCATTTTTATTTTGGTTTTTCGGTATATTGCATTTGTTTTATAACCAATCCAGTTGATACTTGGCACACAAATCGAGCTTTGCAGATTCTAAAATTTTAAGACAAAAGTACTTTTTTAAAATACCGCCAGAGGGCACTTTACCTAAAACTTAAAATTTATTTACATCATAACTTTTTTATTTTGACAGATATCGCAAAGCTGAGGGCGTCATTTTATAGACAATGAAAAACTTAAAAAATAAGGAACTCTTTATTAAAGTCGATAAACCTCACCGTTTAGGCACCAATAGACATCAAAGTTTTCATCAATTTCAATCAAATTACCTACTTACATACAGTGTGTCCTGTCTTTAAGAGCAGAATTATGGCACATTTTTAAGCTTTAAACTTCATATAACTTCAAAATTCGTTTTTGCAGTTACAACATTTGTGTGTGATATAATAAATATTTTTAGAAATACTTCTTTATTGTACCAGTATCAGCCGGAGGTGATAATAGGTACTGGATACCCTCCTTTCAACCACAAGAAAGAGACATAATTTTACATAAGCAAAGACTAAAACCAGCATTGCGTATTTTAAAGGTAAATTTTTTTCACTACTCGTTTTACTGAATTTTACCTTTAGCAAAGAATACCAATCCATAGAACCCCACAAGTGAGATTTCAGCGTACCCTAAAAATTTTAGTACCTACCCTGACCAACAGATGGCGAAAGTATGTACGAAGTCGCTTTGCTAATACGATTACCATAAGAAATTGATAGCAGTCGCTGACGAGCAGTCGGCCCGATCAGTTCGAGTGAGGATATACGTAAAATTTAATAAAAATAAAATCCCCGATAAATGGACCCAGTATCCATAAGATTATTAAATTTATTATTTCAGAATAGGATATATCCATGCGTTTTTACAAAACATCGTAAGCGACATTCGACGGATTTATAATTAAAAAATAAAATAGAAAACGCAACAACAAAACAAAATATAACAAATAGCATCAAGGCAGGAGGTGCGGCAAATACCTTTGCCAGCGGCATTTATAACCTTTTATTTCCCATTGCGTTATTTTTAAAGAAAAACCGAAATCTGAATGGTTTTATTTTAGATTTCTTCTTAATTTGAATTACAAAATAAACATATTTAACATTTAATGTCAAAATTTTCAGAATCCCCTAAAAAAAAGCTTAAAATTTTAAAATTCTAAACCTAAGTACTAGTTTATTTTTATATTTTTTATTTTTATTCAATTTATCTTGAAACGGTGGCAGACTTGCCACGAAAACGTCAATTTTTAGTTCTCTATTTACTTGCTTTATTTTTTTTTGGTACTTTTAATTTATTTTTGGTGTGTACCCAAATAACTACCATTAATTAAATGAACCGCCGAACCAATATAGAACATATCTTCATCTGAAATAAAGTCAACAATAATAAAAAAAAACGTTTCCCGTAAAATGTCGCTTACGATGTTTTGTCAAAAACCCATCGATATATCCTAATCTAAAATCATAAATTTAATAATTTTATGGATACTACCATTTATCGGGGATTTTATTTTTATTAAATTTTGCGTATATCCTCACTCTAACTGATCGGGCCGACTGCTCGTCAGCGACTGCTATCAATTTCTAATGGTAATCGTATTAGCAAAGCGACATCGTACTACTTTCGCCATCTGTTGGTCAGGGTAGGTACTAAAAATTTTTAGGGTTAGCTGAAATCTCACTTGTGGGGCTCTATGGATTGGTATTCTTTGCCTTTAGAAACAAAAGGGTAACGTAAATTGAATTTATGTTTAATATCTGACAATATTTTTAGTTAATAAGAACTGGATTTAATCAAAAAGTCTCAAATTACATGCTCAAGACTTTAATTTTAGAAGAAGCAGATGAATATGAGTGGAAAGATAAATCATTTAAAGATACTTTTATGTTTGTAAGTACCTATATAAGTTTGTAGATTTAGATTAGAACGTGTCCATACGCTGGCGTAAATTAGAGGGGCGTAAAGGGGGAATACCCCCTCCAGAAACGATAAAATTAGCTTTGTTCGCGGGTTCGATTCTGAACCGGTTCTGGGACTATTCGCATGCGCAGTGAAAAATCAGCGTTCGCGGTTAGTAAAATCCTGAATTTTTAGTAACAGTTCTGTGTTCGCGGGTTACAATGGAATCAGTTCGTTACCGGTTCGTAACCTGATTAGCAGTCCTGGGATTTTTGTTGGAACTAAAAGTTCAGTTCGGAATTTTATGCGCATTGTCGACATGGTCAGCTGTTTTCTGTTGTTGTAGTACAGAAATAAACCGTTGTATTACAGTTAATTTGTTTCTGCCACTTTTTATGCGGGTTAATACACCTGTTGAATATTTTTTTTATATTTTTGTGATTCTGAGCGTATATAAACAAAGGATTTTTAATTGTATTCCGTATAAATGTATGTATGCAATAAAATAAATAAAGATTAAATTAAAAAATATAGACAATATTACAAGATTTTACCATTTCTTGTTGTTTGAATTTTATCTTTAGTTAAATACAAATACTTATATTAAAAACGAGAGTAGGCGGGGAATCCCTCGTCATCCGCCGAGAGATCTCGAGTGGCTTTCGACAGCATAATAATTACCTTTTTGTTTGGCTAGGCTAGGTTAGAATACATCCTCAGCTGTATAGAAAATCGTTCGCGGTAAATAGAAATTCCGAACTAATAAATAACTAGACATGCGCTTTAAAACAATTCTAAACCAGTTCGGTTCTGGTTCAGAATCAGTTCATTACTAGACCCGCGAACAAAGCTAATATTTTAAGGGTCCTTAGAGATGACGGTTGTGAAGTAGATTTCCTAAGTTGGGAGATATGTTTCTGGTTTTTTTTTGTTTTAGCCTGTTTTAACCGTCTTTAAAGGGAGTAAAATACTTTATGTAAGAATAATAAGTATCTTACAATGCTACCTCAAAAATTTACAATATCCTGCAATAAGTAAGCAGTTTAAAGTTCTTTTAATGTACCATGTATACAGGGTGTTCATTTAAAAACTTTCCACTCAAGTTATCTTCGAAACGAGACAGATTTGAGAAAATCGCCGAAACACGTCAAGATATTTATTGAGTGGGAACGTTTTGTACAAAATTGGACGGCGCTCATTAACTCCTTACCACCAGGCTACCACCCCAAAATTCTTCAATGAGAAGGCGGGTCGAGTGACACATCATTTTAAAGTTCCTGACGAGTACTTTATAACCCTAGAATATGAAGTCAATATCTTCACCTATTACAAAATGGCGGTACGTTAAAATGACCTAAATACCTGATTTGGATGGCCATATTTCCGAAACTAATAAAGTTAGATGTACCTAATGTGGTGTTTTCTTAAAACTCTTTTAAAGGTCTTTTTAATGGTGATACTGGTAGTAATATACAGGGTAGAAGAAAAAGTACATATTTTTTTATTTAAGAACCCTGTATATTATTTTACCATTAAAAATATCTTTAAATGAGCTTTTAGAAAATACCACATTAAGTACATCTAACTTTATTAGTTTCGGCAATATGACCATCCAAATCAGGTATTTAGGTAATTTTTAAAGTACCGCCATTTTGTAATAGGTGAAGATATTGACTTCATATTCTAGGGTTATAAAGTACTCGTCAGGAGCTTTAAAATGATGTATCACTCGACCCGCCTTCTCATTTAAGAATTTTGGGGTGGTAGCCCTGGTGGTTAAGGGGTTAAAGGGGCGCCGTCCAATTTTCTGTAAAAACGTTCCCCCTTAATAAATATCTTCAAATTCAAATTCAAATTCAAAATCCTTTATTTCTTTAAACATACATGTATGTATAGAAAACGTCAATCCATTTAAAAAGTACATATTTAAACACCAATAAATACACAAATGTAAATCTTTTAAACTACCTACAAATTTTTACAATTTAAAAATTCCGCTACAGAATAAAAACTATGTTTAAGTAAAATTTGTTTAACTTTAGATTTGAAGACTGAAATGCTCTGTATGGTTTTAATATCTTGGGGCAGGTGGTTATACAGTTTGGATGGCATAATTACGCAACTGTTGGCCGTAATAGAGAGATTATGTTGTGTTATTAAGACGTCGGATGTATTTCTTAGGTTGTAAGCTAAGTTTCTGTCCGAAAACCTAACAGTTAAGTGTGGATTTTCTTTAATATGTAAAACACAAGACAAAATATACATAGACGGTATTGTCAAAATCTGTAGTTGCCTAAAAAGTTCTCTACACGAGTCTCTCTGAGATTTATAAAGAATAGTTCTTATAATGCGTTTCTGAACTAAAAAGATCTTTGACGCCTGCTGAATTTCCCCAACAAATAATACAGTAGTTTATAGCAGAGTAAACCTGTGCGTAATAGTAAATTTTTAAAATTTCGATGTTAACAAAATTGCGAAGATTTCGCAGAACGTAACACTTGGTAGATAATCTTGTGCATAAGTTATCTGTATGTTTAATCCACTTTAACTGTGAGTCCATGTGCAACCCCAAGGATAAGGATGAGTCTTTTTTCTTTAAGTGACTTTCCATTCAGGTGAATGTAAATACTGTAATTCTTAATAGTTGGGGAAAATGTACAATTTCTGTCTTTGACATGTTTCGGCGATTTTCTCAAATCTGTATCGTTTCGAAGATAACTTGAGTGGAAAGTTTTTAAATGAACACCCTGTAATTGGTCAAAGATGTACAAATTAAAATGTTTTTAATTTTTGCGAACCAAAGTGCAATCTTTTCTTTTAAAAGCTTGTTAAATATAAGATTAAATACTTATTTAAAAAAAAAATATTTGAAATTCAAAGATACATAATAATATCCAAAATATTAAGAAACTGTATAAATTATTTGTTTCTAAAATAATTTTTTGCATCTGTAGCTTTTTCAAAAATATATGGAGTGTCTTCATAGAGAACAGTTACCATATTTCTGGATGGATAATTTAAACCTTTTTGAAGGTTTAGAGAAAGAAACAATTCAAAAGTATTGCAAAGAAATTAATACTGCTTACCAAACAATTCAACAGGGGTATTCTACAAATCCGTGTGTTGTGGCTGAAGTAATTTGTAAGTTCCCAAATATTTAATTATGTTGCGAAGAAATATGAATAAGTAAATTTGTAAAAAGCATTTATACAGTGAGGGCCAAAAATCTGGAATAAATTTAATTAAAATTAAACGAATGATTTTTCAGCAAAACGCTCGGACACAGGAAAAACATTTTTTTGCCACTTTTACCCCCTGAACTACAACTCTCTAGCAGGGGTGAGACTTACCCCTGAAATCTTAAATGGAAAGAGGGGTTGAGTTATACCCTATTTTAAAGGTCTCTTGACCCTAATTACAACTGCCAAGTTTGAAGTATCTGCTCTTATTTCAGTTGATATGACAGCTAGTCAAAATTTTGATTTTTAATTTTTTAATGTATAATATTAAATTACATGTAAGAGCAAGCTACTTTTAACTAAGGGGATATGATAAGGGTTAAACGATCTTCAAAATGAGTTAATAATCGACGGTGTGACTCACCCCTAAAATTTAAGGGTGAATCAGACCCTCGCCAGAAAGATGAATTAATATGTCATTTTGAGGATCGTTTAACCCTTCTTAAATCCTCTTAGTTTAGACAAGCTTGCTCTTACAGGTAATTTAATATTATACATTAAAAAATTAAAATCAAAATTTTTACAAGCTGTCCAGCTGTCATACAGTTGTAATCAGGGTCAAAAGACCTTCAAAATAAAGTATCACTTAACTCCTGTTTTCATTTAAAATTTTGGGGGACGTCTGACCCCTGCTAGACGGTTGTAGTATAGGAGGTGAAAGTGCCAAAAAATGTTTCCCGTAAATTCAAAAATCGACATGTCCGAGTTGTTTCGATAAAAAATAATTCGTTTAATTTTAATCGAATTTATTCCAGACTCTTGGCCCACACTGTATACATGGTAAATACACTAATAGTTATTTTGGTACCAAAGGCGCAAAATAGCACTTTTACGCCCGCGGCTGAAAGTTGTTGCCCGAACTCCGCGAGCTGTAGGCGTCTAAGTGCTTTACGCCAGAGGCGCAAAAATTTGTTTTTTGTACGACCGAAATTAATATACAAGCATTCTCTATATTTACGAGAAAAGTTCCAGCTTTTAATGTTTCAAATTGTAATCAGTATACTTTTAACATATGTTAAAATTAAATAGTCCAAGCGATTCCATTGCGCTTTAAGCCTAGTTTAAGATTATTACATCATCAAGTTTATTTCAAGTTGGCATTTGTAGTCAAATTAAATCAATAATTAATTACAGGGTCCATTACCAATTTTAATATTTGTATTTCTGCGCTTTTTTTGTGGTTTCAATTACAAATATGAGGTCAGTTTGGCCCTAATCACAAAAATAAACAATTTCAATGGCATTACACGCCAAATTTAATTGAACGACAAACTGCTACGGCAACGGGAGCGAAATATCAGTTTATGAATTAAGATTTATTCCTCAAACAAGTTACACCAAAACTAATTGTTTTTATGATAAAATACCAATCATTCAGTTTTGTTGTGTCAAGGTAGTGTTAAGAAGGAAGATAATAATGCGAAAAAAATTCCGTGCAGGTTTGGAGATTGAGTCAAAGTGGGTCCTCATAAATCAAAAATAAGGTGTTTTAGTAAAAAAACGGAATTTTAATTGAGAACAGTGCTTTTAAGCACTCTCGTTTGCTAAATTTCAATAAAATCGGCGATACGACCGAAAAATAAAAAATTATACTAACAAAAAACAGTCCCCAATATAAAACCGTTTTACTTTTTAGGGACTGCTATGAAAGACGAATACAGAGTTAAAATATTTAAATATGTTTTACCCAGAAACAAAATTACTTGGTATATTTTCTTTATAAATGAATCATATACAAAAATGTTAAACCCGGTCCTGTTGTTTGTTTTTCGCTAGTCAGTAAATTTTTACTGCACATGCCCACAAGGGGACTGCGCAGTGCCCAAATAGGGGTTATTATGATTTTCGCTGCATTCATCCATATTTATTTTTCAGATAAAAAAACAGATCGAGAGTCCCATATTAGAATTTTTATTTTTTCTTACGGTTTTCCAGATACCTAGTAAAACCATCAAAAATGAAACAACCTGTATAAGGTTAATTAATATCCATTAAGACATGGTCAGATTTTTAATATTGGTATTATTACCATTTTATGTTTTTTTTAGTGAAGAAAAATTCTGAAGATTACAAAAATTTATAGAAATCTGGAATTCCCAAGAAAAATCACGAGAAAAACGAGCTCCGTTAAGATTTAAACCTATAGGTTGGAAACCGGTAGTCTAATTAGAATTGAAACTACATAAGTTAGATCTAAGCAGCTTAATGTTTAGTTAGCAAATTTAAATTATTTTTAGCATTTTATGTTGTTTCTTCCATATTATTATAGTTTACATCAACGACTTATGGACCAGGTTCGTTTACGTTGTTTTTTAAATGAACAATACATATATTTTTATCATTTTTAGATATCATAATAAAAAATACAGAATCAGCTAAATAACATAACACATAGGCAATGTAAAGAAAAGAGACAATCTAACGTGAATACCTGCATGTAAACACATCTGATTGGATTAGTCACATACATTCTTTTTTGTTGCTTTATTCGACGATATCCGAATACCTACCTGCTTAACCAGTATGTTTAAATATTATAAGTTATTATCTTTTTAAAAGAAGCAAACTTTTGAAAATACGTGATTATTTGTTAACCCCGGCAACGCCGCCCAGGGATCTTTACTCCATCGTAAATAAAACATGAATGAACTTTTCCTAAACGCTTGTGGGTGACGCCCCCTTTGCTTTGTCATTTTTGTTGGTTTCTGTCATTTGACAATTTGAAAGCCAAAAGTGATCAAATAAAGCTTATAATGCGTTTTTTTGTGTATTTTCTGGTGTTTGTTGGTGATTAGAAAGTGTTTTTAAAGACAATCAATATGGGTAGGCAGTGCTTTGTTTGTAGAAGGGTAGACTATTCATTTCCGCACCCCACTTTTCACAGGTAAATAGAGACCAACGTCGTTGGGTGCATACTATCGACCAAGGTCAAAAAGTAAGTCCGCCATTTTCATTTCTCGCTTGCCTCACCCCCTTTGCTATTAGAATTGTTGGCTTAATGTTTATCATAAAATTATGAATGAATCGCTGGGTCCATACGTCGTTGGTTTACATTTTAAAATGGACTGTTAAAATTTTTAGGAATTTTTTTACATTAGTTTTAAATAAATGAATGTTATAGTTAATTGTATTTAATATATGTATTGAAAGTACCTTAATTTTTTGTAATAATTTAAAATTTTAGTTTGTCCTATTTACATATATATTACTTATGCTTTTTATCAGTAACTAACTGATCCTATAAAGTAACTTAAAATCATAATATTAGGGAATTATTGGAATTCAAGTCTAGCAGTAATAAATTCAGCAGTATTTTGACTTTACGCATGCTCAGTAGTGATTTTAAATAAAGGAAACTTTATTAAAGTTACTGCTAAACTTTAATTGTGCCAAAATAGAGAATTATTGCACAGTGAAATAAGGCCAGGCATTAATAATACTGGCCTTATTTTGACATCTGAGCTTGCGCAGATGCATGGTAGGATAAGGACTCCCTTAATAAGTATAGTGCCTGGTTTTATTTATGTCGGTTTTAGGTCGTGCCTTATTTTGGTCTTATTTTAACTTCGAACTGTTCGTGTAAACCGAACGGCTGCCGATCACAAAATCGAAAAGTTTTTAAAAGTAAAAATACTCAAAACCTTACTTTTCTAAATATATTTCTGTAATTGTGTTAAAAAGAACCTTACCACACAAAACAATAAAGAAAAAATACTCAATTTTTTCCCATTTTTTAGGTTAATGGTACTGTCAACATGATTTTCAATAATTCTAAATTATGGGTACAAGCACTATTTAAATAAGGCCGGTATTAATAATTCCTGAGCTTAATAAGGCAACTTTTAATAATTCTCTAATATAGTCGGTCGTTTCCCTTCCTTATTTTGACATTTAAAAACAAAATGAGGTTAAGGGTTAAAGTAATTTTTGTTTATTTTTAAATTTTATCTTTAAAATATACTAAAAAAGGTGGCGAGATATGTTACATAAAATAAAGTTGGTTTAGTTTAATACGCATAAACTACATATTTGATAACACAATTTTTTTAATAAAATGAGACTGGAAAAAGTTTATAAGGTCCAGGTACGTTAAAAGTTTTTTTTCAAAAACTTTTAAGATTTACAATATTTTACCTTTTTATGATCTTGTGTATCTACAATGGGTTGCAGCAAATTAAAAAAATATAGAAACTTATTTAATGATCTTATGGAATGGCCGGGCCAAAACCTTTGGGATCACTTACCAAGATAAAGTGGGGAGAAAATCCAAAGTAATACAAATTATGGGATAATAAATAATAGTTTAAAAACACGCTTTTATATGCAACCGAACTAAAATTAGAAAATAATTTTTCATTAAAAAAATATTGTCATTTCATAGTAAAAAGCTTGGGGTGCATTTTACTATTTTTTCATAACTTTTCCATCATAGATATTTGCAAATATAATAATTATAACATTTAATATATTAAGCACCCCACGCTTTTTACTATGAAATGACAATATTTTTTTTAATGAAAAATTATTTTCTAATTTTTAGTTCGGTTGCATATAAAAGCGTGTTTTTTTAGTTTTTTAAACTATTAATTATTTTTCATTTTTTAGTTTTTGCTACTCTTGACAAAATGGCGAAAAAATTTTTAGTGAACAAGAGTAGCAAAGTTTGGAATGTTGCCAACAGATGGCAACCCACTAAAAATTTCTTCTCCATAGAGTAGCAAAGTTTGAAATTTTGCCAACAGATGGCAACCCAGGCAAAGTTTGGAATGTTGCCAACAGATGGCAACCCACTAAAAAATTTCTTCTCCATTGAGTAGCAAAGTTTGAAATGTTGCCAACAGATGGCAACCCAGGTGTTGTTTTTATAATATAATGGATTTTTTTTCCTGGCTATCAAAAACAAGATAACGGGATACTGTTTGCAGATTATTGCATTGTCATGGGTCATTAATAAGTGTGCAAAGTTTCAAAGAAATCGAATAGCTGGAAGTTGGTTAAAATTAGGCTCAAAGATTCCGTTACATAGATAGCCAGATGGATAGTTACAACCCAAGTTAATAAAAGCGTGTTAAAAAATAATGTTAATTTTTATTAATTACACATTATGTATTATGTATACATTACACATAATGTAATTTTTATTATGGAATCCTTGAAGTAATGGTGCAACTAACCCTATATTTTTATTGTTCATAAAAATTGAACACTCATGGTGCAACTAACCAAATTGTGTAAAAACTAAAAAATTTCTTCTTCATTTAATAGCAAAGTTTGAAATGTTGCCAACAGATGGCATCCTAGGTGTTGTTTTTATAATATAATGGAATTTTTTTTCCTGGCGATTCAAAAAAAGATAACGGGATACTGTTTTTAAATTATTGCATCTTCATCGGTCCTTGACACGTGTGCAAAGTTTCAAAGAAATCGAATAGCTGGAAGTTGGTTAAAATTAGGCTCAAAGATTCCGATACATAGATAGATCGATAGATAGATAGTTACAACCCAAGTTAATAAAAGCGTGTTAAAAACCAAATTAATTTTTATTCTTACTTAAGGTTTATAATTCTTGTTTATAAACTTCTTAACTGATGTCATTGTTTATAGAATTTTTTTAAATAAAATTACATAATAAATCACCTCCTAAAGTTTCGTGCTGCAATTAGAAAACACCCTGTATATTATTTCTAATTTTGACATATAAAGTAACATTTTCTAAAACTAAGTGGAGTTGTAAAACGCTTTAAATTTGACTATTATTTTTAAAGTAGTTTTTTATACCAAGGGCGTAAAATAGCACTTTTACGCCCCGGCGCTCCGCGAGGGCATCAATCAGCTACGTTTTACGCCAGAGGCGCAAACAATATTTTTTGTACAACTTAAATCAATATATAGTGCTTGTCTAAATTTAGGACCCCCCTAATTTATGAATTGTTTAGTATTTTTTTATAAAAATTTAAGGACTTTAGTTAGACAACATAAAGCAAATTTTAGACAGGAAATAACAGATATAAATGTCAAACTAACAGCTGGGCGCCATTAAAAAAAATGGAAAGAAGGTCTTGTGGCACATCATTTTAAAGCTCCTGACGAGTACTTTATAACACCACAATATAAAGTCAATACTTTTATCTACTACAAAATTGCGGTACTTTAAACATTACCTGAATACCTCATTTAGATAGCCGTATTTCCGAATATAATAAAGTTAGATACACATTATGTGGTATTTTCTTAAAGCTCTTTTTTGAATGGTAATGTTGGTGAAACTATACAGGGTGGGAAAAAAGTATTGATTTTTTTAATGACGCAGCATGTATATTAGATCACCTTTACTAAAAAGATATCTTTCACCGTTAACGCATAAAAAAATAAAAAAGTTTTTTCCAAAAATGAACAAGTTTGCATATTTGAATGTTATTTTTATTTCAAAACATCTTTTATTTAAGTATAAAAATTTTTGATTTTATGAAAAAAAGGTACTTTTCTTTTGAGCAAAATTCGTGTTTTGTGACATTCTCCGTATACCACTGCCAAAAATTTATATTTGATGATTAAATTTTGGGTTTTAGATCATACAGAACTTTTTATAAAGAATCACTTTTTTGTAAAGTTAATTATAAAAAAGCTTTCCATATGGTGCAAACTTATGTAGACACGCTGTAGACTACGCTAATTCTCACCCAGCACCCGGTCAACTCCGCAGGTAATCGGAAATCCTCAGATATTTGACAGGCAACCAAAAATACAGTTAGATACTTATTGTCACATACAAAATAACTATGATATTTCTTCTGTGATAATAAACTAACTTAGATTTAGCCATTTTTGATTTTTGTGGCAATAATTAGCTACATAAATAAAGAAAACAAGTAATAAAAACTTGAAAAAAAAATGAGTTACCGGTTTTAACCTTTTTATGGCACATAAGCAATAATTAGTTTTTCCTATTTAAGTTTTAAGTTTTGGATTTTAAGAGAATTTTAAGGCCGTTTATAAATTTAATTTTATAAACACTTCTATTTAAATGTATGCTCTTGAATCTTGTGACTAATGCTAATACTAATACTAAAATTAAATTTTAATTTATAAACCCGGCCTAATTCTAAGTTACAAGCACCAAGATTAGTATCTGATTTAAATTGACATAAGAATATCTACTGTTTTCTAGATGTGCATGACCATATTTCCAAAACTATAAGAGATAGACATATCAAATGTGGTATGTTCTTAAAGGTCTTTGAAAATATCTATTTATTAATGATAAAATATACAGAATGTTTTATTTAAAAAATGGCAGTTCACTTATAAATTCCGGAAGATGCCATATTTCCGAAACTACTAAAAATTTGATATATCACATGTTGACTTTTTTAAAGCTCTTTGATAGATCTTTCTAATGGTGTGTAATATTCAAGGTGTTTTTCTTTAAAAAATATATTTTTTGCAACAAATCAAAAACCCGATGTTCAATTGTTTTTTCTGTTTACAGCACGTTAACCAGCGAAAAAATACCACAACTTTAATGATTTAACCGAAATCGTATCTTCAAAAATAAAGAAGCTAGTAATAGCACAAATTATCAGAATACCCAGATGCGAAAGTGCGGCGAAATACGCTTACTTGTTTCTATGACCTTGAGAAAGAATAAATGGAAAATCTGCAGCAATGCATGGATCGTAATATCTTTAATTTGTAAAAGGTTAAACCGCACCAAGGCGCTAAGGAGAGATATACTTTTATAGTAATTAATTATGCCGCTTTTTTTGTGTGGGGAAAACGGGACAAAAGAATAATACACTATTTGAAAATTAAACTTTTCTTTATTAAAAAATATTACAAACTAAAAATTTTACCCATGCTTTGAAGGATAAAAATATTGTAAGTAGATGTCACGTTTGGATTCATTTGTAATAAAATGTGGATACCTGGTTGCACAAAACTTTTTAAAAAACGATTAAACTGATGGGGGTTTAGAATGTTTAACAAAACGCCATATTAAAAAAAAACGTTGTCTAAAAACTGCTATTAAATTAATTAAAGGTATTCCGTTTTACTAGCTTAATTGTTTAATAAAAAGTTTTGTGTAACTGGGGATTAAAATAAAATAAGCAGAGTAAAAAGAGTTTCTAAAGAAACCCCGACGCAATCTTTTAAAGCAATGCAGATGTTGCCATAGTAATAGAAGTATGTTATTTTTTGAATACTGAGAAAACACCTAATTTTTCTATATTTGAAATATAGCCTTTCAAATAGTAGTGCAGCTAAAAATTAAAAAAAAATAGTTTCCTTCCTTTAGGCACATGTCTAAGTATTTTGTAAAAACTTTGTATTAATGTTAAATAGTTTTTAAAAAATATTACTTTTTTATGATTTATTTAATATTTACCTAATAAAATAGTATTTTTTGGAAGGGTCTCAGAATTGTCTGTATTTCTTGTTGATAATGGCTTGAAAAATATTGTCGGTACGGTAGCCAGTAAATAGGCGTTTCATTGTGGATGACGAGATAGAAATAAATTAATTTTCAAAATGTACTCCGCACAATTTATAATTCATATGATTTTTTTCACAAAATCTTCTCTTCCAGCAGACATAAGACAGACCTTTGCGCTAAAAAATATGTTTTTATTATAGAAAAACCATCCACATAATTATCCACATATTTTTACTTACTACATCAAGAAAATACTTTTAATGCATTTTTATATTAAAAAGTATTATTGTTACGTGAACATTGATGTACCCGATATTATCTATAGCCTGCACATCAACATGTGCGGACTAATTAAAAATAACTTTATTATATTACTAAATATTAAATTTATATTTACCTCAAGTAGTTCCTTGGAAATCTAAAAGTGATTTTCCGCTCCCGGTACAGTATAAATATACACATTTATATCCCACATTAAACGGTAAAAAAATTTAGGAAGACACTATATTAAAACTTTAATAATAACAAAAAATAAAAGTTCACAAATATATAACTAAACACAAATAACTAACTTATGCTTACGTTCTATACCAACAAAAATATGGGACTAACTGACACTTAGATGAGCATTGGGTCACGTACTAAATCGTGGGGTGTATATCCACCACGCAGTGGGAGGGACCATAGCGGTGAGAGATTTCAACGAACACGCTTAGTTTCGCATCTGGGTATTCTGATAATTTGTGGTAATAGTGCCAACTTAAGTTTGACCACACTGTATAAGCGAACCAGAATTATAGGGAGGTGAAGCTTTTTTTTTTTGGAGTAGGTATGTCGAATTGGGTACAAACGATTTTTAATAAAATAATAGTTAAGTGCCCTCCTTTATTTCTTGCTTGAGGGTCTTTCCTTACATACCTAATTTGTTTAAAGAAAGTAGAAACCTATTTTGTGTTTTTGTGGTCAAAATTTTAATTAATTTCCTTTTTTGCCCCAGGCCCTTTGCTTACCTAGCTACGGCACTGATAATGGCGATGATGAAGATTCCGATAGTAATATGGCAGTAGCAGTTGGCCTTGGTGCAGTTGGAGTTGTTGCTGCAGTTGGAATAGGTGCACTCATTTGGGAGGCTTTTTCAAGTTCTAAAAGAAACCAACGTCCTAGGGAGTAAAAACAAATAAACAAAAATATATTTAAACATGCCATTTTGTTACATGTATAATCATTTCGTATTTTAAAATATATATTTAAACTATGGTGGTGGGTGCGAAATAAAATAAATAAATAAATAAATAAAGAGGTCTTTTATTTCAATATAAAATTAGAATACAAAAAACAGAAAAAATACAAAAAATGGTGGCGAGGTCTAGCAATGCTATTCTACCTAACCACCGTAATTAAAGTAAATATAAAAACACTCATTTAATAATGTTTTATAATAATAACTAGATTATCTAATTAGATAATAAGTAACAAGTTAGTATCCATATAAACAAAGCAGTTTAAATAAAAAACAATAGTAAGATGAAAAAAGTAATAATAAATAGGCGATATATTTTTAGCGTTTTTTTTTACCTTACACACCTAAACTACTTTTCGTTTTAAACAAAGTAAAAAGTAAATTATATGCATTTTTGAATAAAAAACTCTTAAATTTTATAACATAAAAAATTTATTTGAAATTAAGGCAAGTTCAAGGAAAAACTGGTACAAGCAACATTTTGTTTAAAAGAAGGCACTGGCTAAACGACCGCCGGCGGTTTTGCTCAATTATAAGAAGAAAACCGCCGTCTGACGTGGCTGTCTTTAATGTCTACGTATATGAAAACCGCCAAAAATTATAATTAATTTGATATTATCAGCGGTATTTAATTATTTTAATAATAGAAGCCGCCGTTCGGAGATTTTGCTTATAAAAACTATTAACAACCGACGAAAAATAGTCAAAGGTAATCTAACCTTAATAATTATTTATTTTGCATTTAGATTTTTGTAGTTTTATTTTTTATTATTGTAGTTTAGTTAACAGGAGTAGTTTATTCCACCTTCAATATATGCATACTTTAATAGGTTATACCAACGATCTATTCACAACATATTCACAACAAAATAATAAGTAACTGGTGTATTTATTATTTGTAAGATACTGAAGTATCTTCAGGAAAGCAAAAATCAATTAGCTCATTACCTTTTTTGTCTTACAAATAATAAATACACCAGTTACTTTTGTCACTCATGACACATATGTCAGACTATTTTCAGTTTGAGATTCTAAAAGCACAAAATTTAATCATTTCTAATTTAAATATTAGTTAGTTTTTTATTTTTATTTTTTAAGTTCATTTTTAACTTGACAACGGTGGCAGACTTGCCACCGAAACGTCGTTTTTAATTCGAATTTTTGGGTTTTTTGGTGGGTTTTCTTTTATTTTGTTTTCAGGCGACCGGCAAGTTTATACGGGTCAATAGGGCGAAGCGGTCCCATTCTTTCCAGGCGTGTACCTAACAAAAAGACCATCCAATATTAGTCCCAGGTTTAATAAAGGAGTTAAAAAAAGCGTTGGCTAACCAGAAACGGTAAAAATAAGCAAAAAAGGCAAAATATCTATTAAAGAAATATTATTAAAATTTTCTTTTGAAAAATGCAACCATTTTATCCGTATTTTCTTATGACGTTGTCACGTTCGATTATCGTCAGTAAACCGACTTTGCAGACAACCGATTTTTTAAAATTTATTATGGGTTGACGCCTTAATCTGATGTATAACTCCTAAAGAACAAACCTGAATGAACACCTGATCAAATATACATTTCTGTTTTAATTGTAACCAAACCCTAAAGTGATCCCCATCGTTTTACAGTAATGTTCATAAAGTACATGTGCGTGCGTAGTGGTCTTAAAGGTCGATTATTCCGATTTGTGTTTTCGTTTGAAAGGGATTGCGGGAATTAGTGGTACATTAGGAGCGCATTAGAGCCCCGACTGTGTCAAATCGCAATATAGCTTCTTGCCGCGTTAACTGCTCTAAAAGAGTGATTGATACGAGAAATCCACCCCCGATTCTATTGTTATCTCGCTTTTGATTACCATTTACGACGGTTTGGATATGTAATTATAAGAACAAACATGAGAGAAAGCAATTAGGGTGGTTTTGTTCTGTTTTATTGCTGCGGTTTAATTAAGAACGGAAGCTCTTGGAAATGTGGAATGTAGGAAAATATAGGGAAACCCGGGTAAAATAAACACCCCGGGCAAAGTGAAAGGTCCCCACTATGCTCAATAATTGTTTGACATCAACCGCGCGGTCACAGAAATATTTGGCCATTATGCCTCAATGAGCGGCAAATACTTAAGCGAGACGCCGAGACGCGCAGCGTCTGGACGACGGTAAATTGTATTTTGATAAATAATTTTCAATATTTCAAGGCAAGTGCTTTGATGATATTTTTTATATTATTTGTTTGTCACTGTTGGGCGTATTATAGTTCTATTGTATGTAAAAGTAGCTTCTTATAATATTCTTATCATTAAATCAAAATCAATAGTTTTGGCAGGATTTGGCCTTACATCAAAACTGGCAGTATTGAGCGCACACGGACGTTAGGTGGGTTCGAATCCTGCTGAGGCCAAATACTTATTTATAAGTTGGTCGGAAATTTAGTGGTTAGCTCAACACCAGACGGACAAAGTGCAAAATGTATCGACGCTGAAGGCCACTAAAGGACCAGGGCGCCGGAACACACTTTGCCGTGTCCTGCGCAACCGTAGACATGCGGACCCCACTCAGTTGGTAGGTTCAGTAGTGCCCCCTGGGTGGGGACGAGGTCTTAAGTTGTCGCTCATAGGACCGTGGTTCGGAACCCACGTTAAGCTGTAGGTCCCGTCTGGCTGACATCACCCAGACGTAAAATGACAGGGCGCACAATAAGCCGAGCGGCTTCAGTGCATGGGTTATCCCGGCCCTATTCTAATCTAATCTAATCTAATTGAGCAAAGTGAATAGAGCAAAGTGGATATGATATCCACTTTGCCTGGGTTTAAGATTATTTAGTTGCAGATTATAAATAATTTTATTGAAGATGTGAATAAATACAAAAGCAAAACTAATTAAGGCCATTAATTTATGTAAATCTGGAGAGTGTGATAACTGCCAGTCTTAATTTTGAAGGTGTATTACCTTTAAACAAGAATTTAAGTTTTTTTTTACTGTTTTAAGTTTTGTTACAAAATATAATTTTTAGATTTTTGTAATTAAATGGTGGAAATTTACTTCACCCGCGCACCATATCCACTTTACCCGGAAGTCTGGGCAAAGTGAATAATATGACACGACTTTGAATTTCATTTTTAGTTACTTTTCTTTTACTAGTGAACTTAAATGAGTACAAAATATGGAAACGCAAATAATAAAGACTGATTTGTAGTATTTATTTTGTTGCTATCTCTTATACCTTTCTTGATAAAGTCCCAAACATCTTAAGGTATTCACTTTGCCCGGACTTCCCCTACACTAATTTGGTGTAGTGTTGCCTTTTCTATTTCATGTTTTTTTACCCTATTTTTAAAACTTTCTACTTTGTACAGGTTGTTTCCTAATAACACTACAAAAAACTTAAGGTGGTGATTTCTTATGTCTTTTTATGAAAAAAGTTTCCATTAAAATACTGTGTTAGTAAGAAGTTTAGAAGTATTGCAACTTTTAAATATCTACAAAACCGCTTAAGCTACATTTATCAAATTTGGTAACTAGGGTGTTTTGGGCATGTGGAATTAAATAGTGCTATCGGCACATTTGCTAGATTTTCTAGTTTTATGCTACATATAGTTTTTTAGCTTTTTATTGTAATGCCATATTTATTTTTATTGCATTAAATTAGACGGACCAAATTTAGTACGTTTTTACGTTTTCAAAATTCTTTTATTATTAGTTATTGAGATATGATAGAGAAACTGCAGCATATTTGGAATACCAGTTTGTTTTTTTAGAATAAAATTAAATAAAAACGGGATGGCTAAGAAAAAATACATTTTCTATTTAAAAAACTATTAAACTTTAATATGTATCACTATCAAATAGAACAAAAGCCAGAAACCTTATAAAAAACAAAACGAACCACAAATTAGCAATTATAATAATTGACTTAAAGTGCAGGTAATTTGGATATAGTATCCCTTGTATTCCAAATTATATTTACATTTTTTTAAACATGCTGCTAACACGTTATCTTAGAAACTAATATGTTACAGCAACGGCCATTTCCTTCTTTTCCACCTATTTTTCTTTTTGTATTCTTGAGCACCATCTCAAATTCCTCATTACAAAAAAAACATACAACCTTTAGTATTCCAAATCAACAACATACCATCCTAACCTAAAATGCCATTTTAAATTTTCAATTCTAGAAATATTTACAAAATCAAGGGTAAATCATAAATTAAAAAGGTCACTTAACAGTTTGAATAATTACACTAATTATTTTACGTATTGCAGTGAATATTATTATGGGTTGCAGACTTACCAAAAAGTTTTCAAATCTGTATTCTCGTTCTCAATTTCAAAATGGCTTCCTGTTTTAAATGCTTGGTGGCTTAGCAGTCTAACGACGTTATCTTTATGAGAAAAAACATGTATGACCTTAATAGTTATTTCGATATCGAAGTATTCCAAATTACCTGAGTATCCCAAGTATGTTGCAGTTCCTCTACACTACACTTTCGGCAAAAAGTAATTTAGGGTGTAAATATCTTTAAAACCGCTAAAGCTATATTTACAAAATGGTATTTACAAATTTTTTGGCATGCCTTATTCATTAGTGATTTTTGTTTTTTATCTTTGGACAAACCACGAAGGCTTAAAGCCTAAATACTAACGTACCGTGGGTGTCTTAAGCGAGGTAAGAGGGAGTTTGTTGACACGGGACTTAAATACTTGAAGATTTGGGGAGAAGGAAAGATATCCACGGGCAGCAGGTTCCACAATCTAGAAACTCTAGGGATAAAAGAACGAACAAAGTGAGAAGTTTGGGGCCTGTCCAGTTGGACCGTATAGGGATGCATACGCGCGGAGCCACGAGTTTCTCTGTTGGGAACCGTGAGTGGAGGAACTATACTGGACAATTCTTCAGAGCAGAAGCCATGGAAGTACCTATAATATATCATATATATCACCATTGTTGCCAAATTTTAATACAATTGCGGTGTTGCCATATATCGGTATCTGGTAGAGATTAAATTTTGAAAATTTAAAATCTTTTTAAAGTTGGCACGCTCTTATTATTGTAATTAAAATAGGTAGGGTATTCCATTTAAAATACCAAAAATATTACATGTAGCGGAAAACTGGAAAATCTGGCAACAATGAGAGTATCACTGTTTAATTCTACCCTTAAATCCGGACTTTAAACGCAGCTTATGTGGTCTTAGAAAAATTTAAGCGCATCTGAACTTTTTACCTAAAATATGGTGTTGTCATATCTTAGTAGCTAGTAAAAATGTAATTTTGAAAAATTATTTTAATTAAACCAAGTAGGGCATTCCATTTAAAATACCAAAAATATTACATGTAGAGGAAAACTGGAAAATCTGGTAACAATGACAGTATCACTGTTCAATTCTACTCTTAAAGGCAGAATCTTGTAAACGCAGCTTATGTGGTCTTAGAAATATTTAAGTGCATCTGAACTTTTTACCTAAAATATGGTGTTGTCATATCTTAGCAGCTGGTAAAAATGGAATTTTGAAAATTTGTGGACAAATTAAATTTAGCCTGCCCAATTTAATAAAAATAAATAGGAAATTTTGTTTATAAAAACGAATAAGATACGTGTAGCACAAAACAGGGAAATCTAGCAACGGTGCCAATGTTACTATTAAATTCTTCATGCCCGATATCTTCCAGATAGCGAATTTGGAAAATGTAGCTTTAGCGGTTTTAAAGATATTTAAGAGTTGCATTATTTTTACTAACCCAGTATGCCAGGACTTGCTTGGTTTCCGAAATACAATGTGTTAATTAAAAAAAACGGTATATTTTAAATATTTTAGAAACCCTTTAACCGATTTAGAAAAAAATGGTAGGTGGTAGAGGAGCTTTCCTCGCCTGAGGAGGTACCACCCCACTCACCCTTTAAAGGACCCGTGAAGTCCTAACGGACGTTTCGGGTTCTGGGTAAGTGAGTCAGTTTTCCTTCTTCCTTCTTTTTTCTTTTCTTTTTTCCTTTTACCCCAAAATTATGTAAAAATGATGGCGGCACACCCGGGAGTAAAACATTCCGGAGGTAAAATACCCCTCCATTCGGATCTCCGGGCGAGGGGTGCATCCGGGGGCCTTCATCGAAAGGTTTAATTTCCTTTGCAAATATATGTGGGCTTAACACCAATATAAACTCCGTTCACCATCACCTTGAGTCATCTAAGCCCCACATACTGTTTCTAACGGAGACACAAATAAGTTCTAAAACTTCAACCAGCCACCTTCTCTTCCCAGGCTACGAACTTATTCCGTCTTTTCGCCCACATGGGGGCGTGTGTGCTTACGTTCGCAACGATCTGGCTTGTGCTCGAGTTTCTAATCTTGAATCGGGTAGGCCCGATGTCCTTTGGCTCAAACTTTCCCTTAGGTCTTCTACTAAATTTATCTGTTGTTTGTACCGATCTCCATCTGACAATTCCTATGTCGAATTCTTTGACTTTCTTTCAACAAAGATTGACAATATCATTTCCCAGTTTCCAATGGCCGAAGTAATCGTGCTTGGCGATTTCAATGTCCATAATAAGGATTGGCTAGGCTCTTCAAAAACTGACCCTCAAGGCAGAGCAGCCGAAATCTTCGCAGTCAGTAATTCTCTTACCAACCTTATTATGACTCCTACCTACTTTCCTAGAGTGCCAAATTATAGCTCAAACCCCTTAGATCTTTTCTTACTTCTAACCCTGAACTTTATGAAGCATCTGTTACTGCCCCTCTAGGTCGCTCAGATCATGGCTTGGTTACTGTATCTTACTCTGTACATCCTGAGGTAAATGAATCCATGCCATCACGCACCGTATGGCACTACAACTCAGCCGACTGGGATGGCCTTAGGGACTTTTTTCGCCACGTACCCTTGGGACACTATCTGCTTTTCTTCCCAGGATCCTTCCGAAATCTGTAACCAACTGACCGAGTCAATTCTATTGGGCGTTGAAACCTATGTACCTCACACCAAGAAAAGCATCAAACCCTCTAATCACAAACCTTGGTTCACTAAAACATGTGACAAAGCTAGAATTTTAAAAGTTCAGGCTCACAAGAAGTTTCTACAGGATCCTAGTCCAGAAAACCGACTGTCCAGCATTGAAGCAAGAAACCACTACCACCAAACAATCTCAGACGCCAAGGACTCCTTTGATAACCGTATAAAAAACAAAGTACTTTCTTGCTCAAATGGCAGTAAATCCTTCTGGTCCTTTGCCAAAAACATCAGTAGAAATTTCTGTACCAGTTCTTTTCCACCATTAACTTTGGAAGATGAAATTATTTCTACATCTAAAGGAAAGGCCGAACTATTTGCTAAACAATTTGCTGCCAATTCAACCCTTCATCCACCTGTCAATCATCCAATTCCAACTGTTCCCCCAGTTCCTCACAAAATGCCCAATATTATTTTTAAGGTAAAACACATTAAGCGTATCCTTTCTTCTCTTAACACCAAGAAATCGTCTGGGCTAGATGGAATACCAGCAATCGTTTTAAAAAAATGTGCTCCTGAACTTGCACCTATTTTAACCAGGCTCTTTCGAATTTCTTATGACACGGGTATATTTCCAGACAGCTGGAGAGCTGCACGTGTCCAGCCTATTCCCAAGAAAGGATCTAAATCTCTTCCATCCAACTATAGACCTATTTCACTGCTTTCAATGCTTTGTAAAGTAATGGAGAAATCCATTAACTCGCAAATTCTCAGGTACTTGGAAAAACATAAAATTTTACATGACAGGCAATACGGATTTCGTCACAAGAGATCTACAGCAGATCTTCTTTCCTTCGTTTCACACAACTGGAACAAGTCTCTTGAGTTTCTAGGTGAGTCCCAGATCGTTGCTCTTGATATATCTAAAGCTTTCGACCAAGTCTGGCATGACGCGCTTCTTAATAAACTTCCCTCCTACGGTCTTCCAACTAAACTCTGCTCTTGGCTCTCCAGTTATCTTTCTAATCGACGTATATCAGTCATTGTTGATGGCCACTCTTCAAGCTTTCACGAAATTAATGCTGGAGTGCCTCAGGGTTCAGTACTAGCACCAACTTTGTTTCTTCTTCACATCAACGACCTTCTTTCTTCCACAACCAATCCCATTCATAGTTATGCTGACGATAGTACCCTTCACTCCACTTTTCAGGTTCCCAAACCAATCTCTCAACCCGACTTGGAAAGCAAACGCAGAGCGATGCAGATATCTCTTTCACAGGATCTCAATTTGATATTGGATTGGGGCGCCAAAAATCTCGTTCAATTTAATGCATCCAAAACACAATCGTGTTCCTTGTCGCGAAAAAATCATCAAACACTCATCCTTTGCTTATGAGTGGCCAGGTTTTGCAGAGCGGGGACACATTTAACCTTGTGGGCATCACATTTGAGAATAACCTTAACTGGCATAAACACATTGTATCTATAGCCACCGCGGCTTCAAAAAGCTTGGATTTCTTTTCCGAGCCAAAAAGTATTTTTCCGCTTCTAATTTATACACTTTGTATGTGTCCCAAATTCGACCCTCTCTGGAATATTGTTCTCATGTCTGGGGAATGGCATCCCCCACAACTCTCAGCATTCTTGATGCCATTCAAAGAAGGGCTGTTCGTCTTATTAATGATCCTTTACTCACTCAAAGACTTCCTTCTCTTGCTCATCGTCGAGCTGTGGGAGATCTATCGCTCTTCTATAGATACTTTTACGGCTTCTGCTCCGACGAATTGTCCAGTATAGTCCCTCCTCTTGCAGTTCCCAACAGAGATACTCGTGGTGCCGCGCGTATGCATCCCCATACAGTTCAATTGGACAGGCCCCGAACTTCCCATTTCGTTCGTTCTTTTATCCCTAGAGTTTCTAGACTGTGGAACCTGCTGCCAGCGGAGGTCTTTCCTTCCCCCCAAATCTTCAAGTTTTTAAGTCCCGTGTTAACAAACTTCCTTTTACCTTGCTTAAGACACCCACGGTACGTTAGTATTTAGGCTTTTAGCCTTCGTGGATTGTCCAAAGATAAAAAAAAAAAAAAAAAAAAACCTATTTAATGTAATAAGGCACCTCTCAAGCTCAGTGTATATTAAGAATATTGGATCCAGTGGCGTTGCAGTGGGCACCACAGCCAATATTATTAAGAAAAAAATATGTCACTTAATGTTTATAAAGTTTTTTATTTCTGATAAATCAATTAGAATTAAAGCTTTTTATCTTTTACATTTTCTTCGTATCTTTCTTCGTTAAAAAACCAATTTAAGCCACTTTAAGTAATTCTAAAAAGTATCCATAAACAGCATAAAATCAGGGCCGTATTATCCATTAGGCTGACTAGGCTACAGCCTAGGGCGCCATGAAAAAATAGGCGCCAGACAGGGGAGTAATAGGCGCTAGACAGGGGAGGTTTTAAAAAGTTCAGGTTGAGTGGGATCTCTTTGTGAATAAGGTAAATAGGAGCGAAAAGGAGGTCCTTTATAAGTTTTTTTGCTCTTCAAATTTTTTTGGTGGAAAATAGGCGCTTCGAGAATTCTAGCCTAGGGCGCCTTACACAGTTAATACGGCCCTGCATAAAATAAAATCCAAAATTAAAAAATAAACAATTTCGACCTTACTTTACATATAAGAAAATGACGATATCCGATAAAATACACGGATTCTCATTTAATTTAAGGCATATTTATAATTGTTTAAATTAAAATGAGACAAATTACTTTGTTTTCTATCACTATATTTATCAACATTGTGACTGCAGTTCGAAGCTTTGCTACATTTTCAAACTGAATATTCTAAACTACTTGAAACTTGTATATATATACACGTCAATTGGTAACACATTTTTAATAGTGCCTATCCTAAATTTTAAAAACTGTAATAGTGGGCTGCTCGGTCGGTCTGGTCATTCAATCAATTTATTGAGGGTGTTTATTGGCTTTGTAAATTTCAATAGACTCTAAAATGTTAAGTTTTTACTTTTCGTGCGGTATATAAAATTTTAAGATTATCGACACTTGGGAATGAATGACCAGATGTTATAAAGTGGTTGGCAAAGTTTGAATTATTTTTATTTAGTACATGACGATTTGTGCTCCTTAAACCTAATATTAAAATTTCTTCCTGTTTGCCCTACATATAACTATTGCATTCTTCACAATTTAAACTATAAACTCCAGATTTATTTACTGGTAGTGTTTTTTCTTAGAAGTACTGAGAAACTTTTGGGATGGCTAGCAATTTTAAATTATTATTTTTGTTAAGATGTGTGCTATTTTATCTGAAACTGGTCCAAAATATGTTAGGGTATAGTATGTTGGGTGCTATTGTTTTATATATGGGTATATATGATTAAGGGCTAATTGTTTTTGTTTTTTATTAATTAATTATAACTAATTAATAAAAACAAAACAATTAGCCCTAATTATATATACCCATATATAAAACCCAATAGCACCCCAACATACCATACCCTAACATATTTTGGACCAGTTTCAGATAAAATAGCACACATCTTAACAAAAATAATAATTTAAAAATTGCCTTTAGGCCATCCCAAAAGTTTCTCAGTTATTTTTAATGCTAAGGAAAAACACTACCATTAAATAAATCTGAGTTTATAGTTTAAATTGTGAAGAATGCAATAGTTTATATGTAGGGCAAACAGGAAGAAATTTTAATATTAGGTTTAAGGAACACAAATCGTCATATGTACTAAATAAAAATAATTCAAACTTTGCCAACCACTTTATAACATCTGGTCATTCATTCCCAAGTGTCGATAATCTTAAAATTTTATATACCGCACCGAAAAGTAAAAACTTAACATTTTAGAGTCTATTGAAATTTACAAAGCCAATAAAACCCCTCAATAAATTTATTGAATGACCAGACCGACCTGAGGAGCAGCCCACTATTTACAGTTTTTTAAAATTTAGGATAGGCACTATTATTAAAAATGTGTTAACCAATTGTACGTGTATATATATACAAGTTTCAAGTACTTTAGAATATTCAGTTTGAAAATGTAGCAAAGCTTCGAAACTGCAGTCACAATGTTGATAAATATAGTGATAGAAAACAAAGTAATTTGTCTCATTTTAATTTAAAATGGACTATCACAAAGTAACGGACAACTCAATCCAGTATTTATAATTGTTTATTTTAAATTTTTGTTTGTATATCATTTTGTCTATGGGTACTTTTTAGAGGAAACTAAAGTGGAATAATTGTTTTCTTGATAACGAAGCTAAATGCAAAAAACAAATACAATATATTAAAAAGTTACAATTTTAAGTGCTTATAATCAGATAAAGACATTGGTAAATTTTGATCATTTTCTTGGATGCTCGCTTCGTGGAATTTATGAAGTGGGTATCCATCGAGTACACACGTAAACAGTACGTAAAATTTGCCGCTTCATAATTTCAGCCAAGCCAGCGTCTAACACTTGACCCTCCCGTAAATCATCCAATTCCAGCAGTTACCCCAGTTTCTCATAAAATGCCCGATATTATTTTTAAAGTAAAACACATTAAGCGTATCCTTTCTTCCCTTACACCAAGAAATTGTCTGGGCTGGATGGCATACCAGCAATCGTTTTAAAAAAATGTGCTCCAGAACTTGCACCAATCTTAACTCTGCTCTTTCGAATTTCTTACAACACAGGTATCTTTCCGGAAAGCTGGAAAGCTGGAAAGCTGCACGTGTTCAACCTATTCCCAAGAAAGGATCTAAATCTCTTCCATCTAACTATAGACCAATTTCAATTCTCTCAGTTCTTTGCAAAGTAATGGAAAAATTAATTAATTCACAAATTCTTAAGTACTTAGAAAAACACAAAATTTTGCATCACAGGCAGTATGGATTTCGCCACAAAAGATCTTCTTTCCTTCGTATCACACTGCTTTAATAAGTCTCTTGAGTTTCTAGGTAAGTCCCAGATCGTTGCTCTTGATATATCCAAAGCTTTTGACCAGGTTTGGCATGCCGCACTTCTAAATAAACTTCCCTCATATGGTCTTTCAACTAAACTCTGTACTTGGCTCTCTAATTATTTATCTGATCGTCGTATATCAGTTATTGTGGACGGCCATTCTTCAAACTTTCACCAAGTAAATGCTGGAGTCCCTCAGGGCTCAGTTTTGGCACCAACATTGTTTCTTCTTCACATCAACGACCTTCTTCGTCCACAACTAATTCCATTCATAGTTTTGCCGACGATAGTACCCTTCACTCTAGTTTTCAGGTTCCTAAACTCATTACTAAACCTGACATGGAAAACAAACGCAGAGCGATGCAGATATCTCTTTCGCAGGATCTTAATTTAATATTGGATTGGGGCGGTAAAAATCTTGTCCATTTTAATGCATCCAAAACACAATCATGTTCCTTGTCGCGAAAAGAGTCATCAAATACTCATTCTCTACTTATGAGCGGCCAAGTTTTACAGAGCAAAGAAACCTAAAATCTTGTGGGCGTCACATTTAAAAGTAACCTTAATTGGCATAAACACATTGTATCTATAGCCACGTCAGCTTCAAAAAGCTTGAATTTCTCTTTCGAGCCAAAAAGTATTTTTCCCCTTCTAATTTATACACTTTATATGTGTCCCAAATCCGACCTCCCTTGGAATATTGTTCTCATATCTGGGGCATGGCGTCCCCCACAACCCCAAGCATTCTTGATTCTATTCAAAGAAGAGCTATTCGTCTCATTAATAATCCTTCACTTACAGAAAGGCTTCCCTCTCTTGCATATCGTCGGGCTGTGGGGGATTTATCGCTTTTTTATAGGTACTTCCATGGCTTCTGCTCTGAAGAATTGTCCAGTATAGTTCCTCCACTTACGGTTCCCAACAGAGAAACTCGTGGTTCCGTGCGTATGCATCCCTATACGGTCCAACTGGACAGGCCCCGAACTTTCCACTTTGTTCGTTCTTTTATCCCTAGAGTTTCTAGGTTGTGGAACCCGCTGCCCGCGGAGGTCTTTCCTTCCCCCCAAATCTTCAAGTATTTAAGTCCCGTGTCAACAAACACCCCTTACCTCGCTTAAGACACCCACGGTACGTTAGTATTTAGGCTTTTAGCCTTCGTGGTTTGTCCGGAGATAAAAAAACAAAAA
>JACEGR010008086.1:0-41089 GCA_014170235.1 Listronotus bonariensis
ATACTTCCAATACTCTCCAAAGTATTTGAATCAGCTCTGAAATTACAACTAAATAATCACTTTGAAGATAATAACCTTTTCTTTCAGAAACAATTTGGTTTTAGAAACAAAAAGTCAACAACCCTTGCGATAAATAGTCTTGTTGGTCTTGTTCAGGAGGGTTTTGAGAGGGGTCTTGACACTTTTTCTTCTTGTCTTGATTTATCAAAGGCATTTGATTGTGTTCAACATGATATCCTACTGGAAAAACTGCCCTTCTACAACATCAGTAATTGCACAATAAATCTTATCAAGTCCTACCTCTCAAACCGGTTCCAGTATGTCTCATATGGGCGTGAGGCCTCCAGTCTAAAATTGATAAGGCATGGCGTTCCGCAGGGGTCAGTTTTGGGCCCAATCTTGTTTCTTATTTTCTTGAACGACCTGCCAAACTTCCAGCAATTTATTGAGATAATACTGTTTGCGGATGACACCACGACCCTGGAAAGCTACCACCCGACAAACTTTAAAAGTACAAATATCCTTGAAACGCAAAACAGTATTCAACAATGGTTTCTATCGAACAAACTTTCCCTCAACCTAACAAAATCACAAAACATAAACTTTTCTCTAAGACATGGGCAAAACCACCTCCAAGCAGACCTGTGTAACGAGGTTGTTTTTCTGGGGGTCACACTGGATCCTGGACTTACCTGGGAGGCGCATGTTGAAAACCTCACCAAAAGATTAACTCAAGCCATCTACTTAATAAGGAGCCTGTCCAATTCTGTGACCATAGATACATTATTATGTGCATATCATGCCTGCTTTGGATCCAGAATATCTTATGCCTTGATTGCCTGGGGTCATTCGGCCCACAGCACAAGGATTTTCTCTTTACAAAGAAAATGCATTCGAATAATGTCCGGAATCGGTTACAGGGATGATTGTAGGGAGAACTTTGTCCATCTGAAAATTCTTACTTTCCCCTGCCTGTACATTTTACAATGCCTTCTGTTTATAAAACAAAACATTCATCTGTACCAGAGTCATCAAAATGTACATGATCACAACACACGTAACAACTTAAATATTGTACATAATTATCACCGACTTGCTAGATCTAGAGGAGGCACAAATTATTTTGCTATTACTTTCTTCAATGCTCTTCCTCAGTGTATAAGGGAACTTAATGAAATAGCTTTTAAAAATGCAGTCAAGGGATATCTCCTCAAGCATGCTTTCTACTCTTCTGATGAGTACTTAAACAGTGCCTTTAACTTTAATTATGCCTGCTAATCCTCCTTGGTCTGGAACAGTTTGTTACGATAGTTTATCATAAACAATATGTAAATTATTAAACTCGCTTCAGGACCTTCCTAGCGACTTGGTCCTTGCCCAAGTGCATAGTAAATTCTGTCAAATGTATGTTTAGTTTTAAAGTGTATTATGTTATATTTTAAAGACTTTCTTTTAATTTGTATTTAAAAAATGTTTTATATTATTTTTTTTTGTATTTTAACTTTTTCCTATTGGAAACACCTTTTGACCACTGTTGACGTGTAAAAGTATCCTGTATACATTATTACCAATAAATGATTTGTTTGACATTGTATGGTTTTTAAAATTTACCTCTCCACACCAGCCTTCAGCTTGCACTTTACCCCGATCGTAACATTTACAACATTACTTATGAGCCATGCATTAACTTTGATTGAGCTGAAATTTTGCATACACATTTGAAAGTTTGGACGGGGCCCTGGGATACACCTTGTCGTCACTCTGCTGAGTGGCGCACTCGCCGGCGGACTAGCTATTTTAATACAGCAGCCAACAGGCTGGCAGCTGGAGTTTGATAGCTTAGGGGCAGATGGTCAACATATTCAATTTGTGCCATCTATAGGTTCAAAATAAAGTAAGGACCTTTTTATTTTACTCTTCCAATTTTTTCCCAATTCAGAAATTTGGGGTGGCAAAGAAAAAATATGGAACTAAGAACTTTTTTGCTTTCCAAATTTTTTTTTAATAATAAATTTAAAAAATTAGGGGCGGCAAAAATTAATACCCTACTTGAGGCAAATATGTAAATCCGCCACTGTTTTAATATACTTCTATAATGTGGGTATCAAATAAATAGTAACTCGAAAAATAAAATGACGTCACTCTAAATCAAATACTTCAATACACTTCTAATGATGGCAGACTAAATATGTTTAATGCATTTCTATAAAATGGACATCAAATTAAAGGGCTTACTGAAAGTAACGCGAAAAATAACGTAACGTCACTCTAAATCCAACATAACGGAACACCCAAGATAGCGGACTATTTATTTTTAATGCATTTCTACAATATGGGTATCAAATGAAAGGGTTAGCTGAGACTAACTCGACGAATAAAGTAACGACATTTTAAACGCTACATAGCCAGACACCCAAGATGGCGAACTAGATATTTCTAATGCACTTCTATAATATGGGTATCAAATAAAAGGGCTTGCTGAGAGTAACTTTAAAAATAATTTAAAAAAACTCGAAATCTAATATGACAGACTGAAGTTTTTTATGATTTCCTACAATATGGTCAAACGACTTGCAACAGCGATGTGTTTAATGAGATAAACAGGCTGAGAAATATGCCAAGAGATAACTAAAAGGTAAAAAATAATTTAGATGTAAAAATCATTTTGAAAAAAGCTTTTATTAAAATTTACTAAAAGGATATGAGAAACATTTTTTTTTGAGACTTTTACTATCAACTTATTTAACCTTAGTACACAATTCAAATGATTTAAAGGCTTGTCTTGAGATTTACTTGTATAGATAAACAAATAAAGTAGATAAATTGGTCTAATTTTTTAAATGTGTAAACTAATTGTAAGGAAATATGAGTACTTAAATCTCAGCGACAAGCTTTTAAATAATTTGAATTGTGTAATGATCTAAATGTCGGTAGTAATTTTTAAAGAAAAAGTTTATTTTATTCTTTTTAATTAATTTTATTAAAAGGTTTTTTTTAAAGATTGTTTTACATTTAAATTATTTAATATAATTTCGCGTCTGGGATGGAAAATAAAAAAAAAACGTGATGAGCTTTTAAGGTGCTAATAGAATAAGAACTAAAGGTACGTTTACACCTGACAATTATTGCATGATATTTATGTCGGATAGAAATTCTAGCCAATGTAAACGGTCAAAATCTTGTATCAGACATTAATTTTTGACCATTTACATTAGCCAGAATTTCTGCCTGACAAATATCATGTAACACTTGTCTTTTTCTAATTTGGTTGTTGAGTTAGTTTGTAACTGAGGAACGTTTGATTTGTGCCACACTCTAATGCATTTCCGCAACAAACACTAAAAACCTACATAAATGCAAAAATGTAGAAACATACATATGTTAAGCAACATTATTCTACTAATATCTCGATTTACACTACTTGCGAGTTACAATGTTGTTTTTGGGTACAGGGCCATACGCAGAAAGTGATTTTTGGGGGCAAAAAGGCGACAACCAAAAAAACTCCTAGTAAGGAAACAAAGCGTCAAATAACCCATCTTTTAAAGCACAATATCGATACCATAATTCGTAAACCGGCTAACTCCATAATTACAAATTTAACAGGAGAGACAAAAAAGTTTTTGAAATTGTATTGAAATAATTTATTAAGGTTTTATTAAAAAGCTGGTTTTCTTATTAAAAATAAAACACTAATTTGGAGTTGGCCGTTTCTACTTTATTAACAAAAATACAAAATTTGCGTAAGTTTTTATTGTATTTAAAAATAAAAAACCGGTTTTACTCATGGGTCGAATAAAATTCTGAAAATCCATTAGTAGGGACTTCTTCAGTTAGTAAGTATTTTTACTTTAAAAATTCCGAAATCAAACGGCCAAAGCAAAATGTCAAATTTGTCACCTTCGTCAAAAATACATACATAAAATGAAAAAACACATCTCACCCTGTATAATTCCGATTTACTTAAATGAAAAGAAGCATTGGCATATGAATAAAAAGAATTAAATGATTTTGCCTTATAAGTATAAGGTGCAGAATGATTTACTTGAAACGTATGAATAAAGTCAAGCATTTGCTTACAAGTGCGAGTATTTACTTAATGGCGATTTTAACTACCGATGGGGGCGCTGCTAAACGTAAACAAAGTCGAAAGAAGCAGGTAATATGCAGGTAGCTAGCCTTGATCCTGTTACGCATTTCGGGTATGGAAACGGTTTAAAATACTGTTCAAGTTTCAATACAGCCGTAAATTTGTATAGATTTATACGTATTAAGTGGGGTGAAACTTTAACAGACTTTTTGTTAGTGGCGATTAGTGAAGAAAGCGCCATGTAACACTTTTCAGAATGAGTAAAGAACTCACATACCTCAATTGCACTTCAGATAGTAGGTGCACAGTGGAAGGAAAAGAAATCTTGAATTCCAACCATACTATTTTGATTATACACACATCTTTTTATTTTAGATGTTAATGGCTTTTCTGATGCCATAATAAACGTTTTAATATAGGTGAAAAGAATGACTTTTTAATAAAAATGATAGCAAAACGCGTGTTAAACATAACGAAGTAAATAAATAATATTATATTTATATCCATTTTAATGCTTAAACATGTCCGATGACCTGTTTTCTTAGGTTGCGCCGTTAACCACCAGAGATCTCATTGATCTTAAAAATCTCCAATAGAAAAGTGGTGCTGCTATTTAGTAGCATCACATTTTAATCAATACTTGACTTTATTCATATGTTTAAAGTATATCCTCTATATCATGAGCATTTGCTTATACTTATAAGCAAAAGCATTTGCTTTTTTTTATTCATATGGCCCTATTTGACTGAGATAATTTAGTTGCCCATATCATTGGTACTGTGGCAACAGGTCGAAAATTATAATTGAAATATTTTTTTTTATTTCTAACTTTGAAGGTCAATAACTCCTTAATGCGAAATAGAACTTTTTTATATGAAGTCCCAGCATTGTTTTGGGTTATTTTCTAGAAAGTTAGGGCAACTTTCTAGAAAACGAAATTTGGTATACGGGGCTTGTTGGGGCGCTGATTACATCTAAAAGAATTTATTTTCGGAAATGTTTCGTTCTCGGAAATCCGTCATCAAGGTTGAAATTTAAACTATCCCTATTTTCACTATATTCCCCCTTCTTTTGAACACAATTCTTGAATTAAAACTAAAGTGGCATTAAAATATTTGATTTTCATTTAATGCAAAAATAATGAAAAATACGTAGAAAAACGGGGTTTTAAACCCTGAAAATTAGATATTGTGTGCCACTTTACCTTTAAATGCAGAATTGTGTTCATAAAGAAGTAAAAATATGGTTATATTAAATTTCAACTTTGATGATCGATGAAAACAAAACGACAAAAAAATCTTTTAGATTGGTAATCAGCGCCCTAAAAAATCTTGTATACCAAATTTCGTCAAAATCGAAGTTGCCGCAACTTTCTAGAAAATTACCTTATGTTGGCTCACTCCATCGACCCTATCATTTACGTCCTCACCTTTCCAGACACCTAGTATATTATAAATATTTGGTAAAATCACCAATGGTTGGTATATTTTAAGAAAAAATCAATACACATTTAAGACCTGCAAAAAGCATAATCACACCTTTATAAAATAAACTAACCAGCGGAGTAAGCTGGGCAATTCCGAGGCACCTGGAGTTGTCCAGTTTTCCAATAGTCAATTGTAAGCAAATTAGTAAACATTTTGGAGATGTTTTATTTGAGAGTGGTGAGAAATTAGACAAAGTATTGGTAAATACCAAAAAAATATTTTAAGAAAAAGTGAAGTTAGCCGATTTGCGAATTACGGTATCAATATATTACTTTACTTTAAATAATTTTTGAAAAACATAGATAGAAGGTAGGAATTTTAGTCTAAGAGCCAGTGTAAAGCTACCTGTATGTATTTGACCAGACTTGAGAATTTGTGCAGTGGGGCCTCTATACCTACCATACACGAAATGGGGAGTCACTAAACCCAACGCGGCGGACTTTGTTGGCGCTCAGATAATCCAAAAATGTCAATACAGGGTGTTCCATTTAAAAAATCAAAATTGAAGTCATTTCCGGTAGTGATCGCCCGATACGATTTTTTTGCCGATACCGATATTTTAGTGGCCGATACCGATATTTTATCGTTATCAGCACGTTTTTAAAAAGCTTAAGCTATTCAATTGAATTCATGAATGCAAGTAAAAATTGTCAAAAGAGGTAACGCTGTAAAGCATTTTTAGTCAAATACTGGCATCGCCACCTTTAACACAATGCAACAAAGAGTTATAAAGATTTTTTATGCATTTTTATTAATAAAGGTATTTAAATTTGAGGAAAAAAATCAAAAAAAAATATATATATATATATATATACTTATATATATACAAAAAAATTTTTTTTTTTAATTTCGGATTTTTTAATTTTTTTTTTCCCTAAATTTTAAGACTTTTATTAATGAAAATGCATATAAAAACATTTATTTAAATTTTGTTTAAGATTGTGATCATTTAAAGTATTATACAAATTGTTATCCTTTATTATTATTTTTTTTTTTAATTAGATACAATAAAAACAAAAGAAAAACTGCCTGATGGATTGAATCAAAACTGTGGGGTTTTTGTAGGCATATTAAAGTGTAAAAGGCATACTTACCATTACTTGTTTTCTCGATATTTTCAATTTAGCGCCTTATTATCCTAAAAGCACAAAAGCCGTTTTTTTCTTTATTTTTCAAGTTAAAATAAAACGTTTTTTTTTAAACTATAGCAAATTTTGTGAAGAATTTATTAAGGAAAGTATGCCACTTTATTCTGTGTAAAAAGTTCTATAAGGGCCCGTTTTTATTTTTTTTTAATAAGTTATCAGATACCTGAGATACGGGCGGTAACCAAACATACAACATTTTTAAAATTACCCTGTGGCGAAGAAACTAAGGGGGCTAGGACAAATCTGTTTGCGGCAGTAGCACGGTGTCGCGAAAACCGCATCTTTGTAACTTCACTCATAAGCGAGAAACCCCGTAAAACACGAAAATAAAACTGGGTAATTTTCTAGAAAATGGGAGCAACTCCGATTTTGACGAAATTTGGTATACGGGGTTTTTGGGGCGCTGATCACGAATCTCGAAAGAATTATTTGGCGGAAACGTTTCGTTCTCGAGATATCCATCATCAAAGTTCAAATTTGAACTAAGCTTATTTTCACTATATTCCCCTTCTTTTGCACACAATTCTTGATTTAAGCTAAAGTGCTCACACAACTTTTGATTTTTACCTTTTAGAACCCCGTTTTCTTACGTTTTTACATTATTTTTGCATTAAACTGCATAGCTATACTTTGAATCATTTTAATCCCAGTTTGCCATGAAGCCCTATGTGTATGTATGGTTGCCGGATTATCAAAGAAAAGCCACGCAATTTAATTCAAAAATAATGTAAAAACGTAGAAAACGGGGTTTTAAAAGGTGAAAATCAAATATTGTGTGACACTTTAGCTTTAAATCAAGAATTGTGTGCAAAAAAGAAGGGGGAATATAGTGAAAATAAGCTTAGTTCAAATTTGAACTTTGATGATGGATATCTCGAGAACGAACGTTTCCGCCAAATAATTCTTTCAGATTCGTGATCAGCGCCCCAAAACCCCGTATGCCAAATTTCGTCAAGATCGGAGTTGCTCCCATTTTCTGAAAATTACCTAAAACCGATTTGCTAATATCAAAATTTGGTAATTGTCTAGAAGTGGGAGCAACTCCGATTTTGACGAAATTTGGTATACGGGGTTTGGGGGCTGATCACGAATCCGAAAGAATTTCTAGTCGGAAACGTTTCGTTTTCGAGATATGTCATCATCAAGGTAGGTGATTTGAACTAACCTTATTTTCACAATATTTTCCCTTCTTTTTGCACAAAATTCATATTATAATACTTAAAATGGCACACAATATTTCATTTAACACCAAAAAACCCTTTAAAAACATTTTTTTATTATTAATTATATTAATTCAAAAGCTTTACTTTAAACAAACTCGTGTATGCAACCATAAATACATCTACATATTGTATTTATGGTTGCAGCATTTATGGGTAAATTATTTTCAATTTAATGAAAAAACGTAAAATAAATAAAAAACAGGTTTTTTAAAAGGTGTTTATAAAATATTGTGTGGCAATTTAGTGTTTTATAAAAATTTTGTGCAAAAAGAAGGCGGAATATAGTGAAAATAAGGTTGAGTGTAAATTACTACTTTGATGATGATATATCTCGAAAACGAAACGTTTCCGACTAAAAATTCTTTCGGATTCGTGATCAGCGCCCCAGAAAACCCCCGTATACGAAATTTCGTCAAAATCGGAGTTGCTCCCACTTTCTAGACAATTACCCAAAATTTAAAAGGTGAATTCAATAGGTAGGTCGTTTAAAGTACAAAGTAAAAATAATTGTTGTTTAAAAACATTTACATAAATTTTTGTAAAAAATCTGGTTAAATTTAACATCTGAATCGGATTAGTCACTTTTATTTTTTTTAAGTAATAAAAAGAAGCATGCTAGGGTGTCTACTACGTAGTATTATTTATTCTCTGTTCTTTGATCAAGACAACCATAGTATAAAGTCGAGAAAGCCCACAAATTTTTCAGTTTTTTAAACTGTTAAAATAAAAGTAGGTATATCTTACTAGTGGTATATCATTGGAAATTGGTACAAATTCATCTTCAAAAGTGTCTGCAACAAGTATTGCCTGTATTGCATTGTCTTTAGTTAATACTTCTCTTTTTTGGACATGTTGAAAATGTAAAAAACACACAAATACAAAAACTTATTATTAAAAGTTAGGTTAAATTAGGTTAAATGGTGAAAGTCCTTAGAGCATGTACTTTCTAGAGGCATACTTGACGTTTGACAGCTCATGATACATCGAATATATGGATTGTGGAGGGGAGGATAACTATCTTTTATGGCGGACAAGTTGAAAAAGTGGCCATCGGAATGTAGCAAAATGGGGTGGCGCCACAGTAGCCAGTGAAGGGCAGTGGGATTCTTAACTTCTCGATACGAGACGACTCGTTCGATATCGAGTTCTCGGTATCCCTTTCGAAACCTATCCAAAACGTAATTCTCATATCCATCGAGTCGTAGTCCGTAGTACAGCGTAAAATTGGGAAAGTTATGTTGGCAACTACAATTTTTTGACATATTTGCAATGTTGGCAAGTTTTCCTGTTGACCTCTTTGACCTTTTCATTTTGTGCTTTTAGTATTTTTTATATTTTCATCTATTTTATGAGTATTTTATTTTATTCTTGTCTATTCTCTTTGCTTACGAAATATTTATGCGTCGCAATTTCATTTGACAATTAATTTTTAACCAATCAAATTGCTTCTTTGTAGTATACGTCACCTCTCGGTCGGTACCGAGTACTCGACATCGACTCGAAACCTATCGAAAATGCGATTTTTATTCTCAATTTATATCGACTCGTAGTCCGTAGTAAAGAGTAGGAAGAGGAGAGTGGAAAAAATAAAGACTCCAGGGGCGAATTCAGATTAGACAACCTTGTGGTAAAATTTACCCATTTTGTGACAACGCTTATTGTGCATGTCTTTAACGGGCGTCGATTCTGAATGCGTCCAAGGTAAGTAAACAACGAGGCTTAGGCATGCTATTTACATAAACCAAAAAAAGGCTTAGACGACACCTTCAATAAACAACCCATGAGGTATTTTTGGGCTCCTGAGGGGGAGGGCAACTGCTCCCATTGCTTAATTTATAAACTTGACGTAAAGTACGAACCCTGTAAGTTCAACACAGCTACGTCATTATCAGCCAAATGTTTACATACAAAAGAACCGACTTGCCATGTATTTTTTTACCAAAGCTATCGCTTAATTGTAGCACAGAATAACTAGCTGCCGCAAATTGTAGATATATAGTTTTTGTACTTGATGAGATGTGTGTTTGGGCCATTTTGATGCTATTAAAGTATGACGTAGCGATGTTTAACTAACAGCGTTTAAACTCTACCGTTTCCGCTGCCACTCAATTACGTTCGCAACTTAAATTTATCGCTTTTAATTTAACCATTTATAATCGTCGTTGCCGTATTTGGCTTGTTGTTTAATTAACTTGACCAAATTTAAACTGTTGTTATTGGTCGTTAACAGACGTTTGTGATCGATAACAGGATTGTTTCATTAACAATGTTCAAACTGCAGCGACAGCAGAAGCGTAACGGCAACGACAACGATTTGTCAAGTTGAAGCCTAAACTTTATGGCGTTTAATGTAATCATTTATAGGAACGCGTTGTCGCATTTGCGTTTATTGTTATCCTTTGCCAAGTTTTAACGAATCGTCGTCGTCGTTGTTCGCAGACGTTTGTTTATCGACCAATAGTTTTTTCAACAATTTGCAAAAGTCGGTAAGGGCGGCAGCAATACGGTAACGACAACGAAACGTCAAGTATATAAATTAAGCTCAAACTTTATGGTGTTTAATAAGGCCTTTTATATGGACGCGTTGCCATATTTGGCTTGTTATTGTTATCCTTTGCCAAGTTTTAACTTATCGTCGCCGGCGTAGTTCGCAGACGTTTGTTTATCGACCAATAGGTTTTTTATTTAACAATTTGCAAAGGTCGATTGGTAACGGCGGCAGCAATACGGCAACGACAACGAAACGTCAAGTATATAAATTAAGCTTAAACTTCAATTTACGTCCCTTTTTTATTTAATAATTTGAAAAGTCGACGACGGCGGAAGCAAAACGGCCACAGAACGAAACGTTAAGTTTATAAACTTAGTATACATTGATAAGAGATTGTTGTAAACTAAATGTCGTTTGTTATTTTGACTCAAGGAGATAAACTTTAATAAGTTTATCTCCTTGATTTTGACTTATCGCTCAAGGTGCTTAGAGAGAAGGTGGCCCAACTTTGTTATGACAGTAAACAGCTGATACATGTGATGTCATTGGTGTCATTTTTGATTATATTCAAAATTTAAAATATAGTTTATACAATTATTGTTAAAGTATTTTTTTCACTATTTACTTATTAATATAAACATGATTAACACGACATTTACAAAACACTAAAGAAATAACGACATTCTTTTTCTTAAAGAATACCTTTGACGTCACATATTTCAACTGTCCAAATGAAAGTTGGGCCACCTTCTCTTAAAACACTTTGCTTTTCGCTTGAGAGAACTAGGCAAAAATACAATAATTATAAATTATTTATTGGTTAATAAAATGTCGATCTTCTTTTTAAATATCGGCTTTTCTGTTTGGTATTGTACACGAGGTATTTCCCAAATGGCGGGAAATGGATGGGCGTGCCGCGGGAAGTGTCAGTTTTGACAGTGAAGGTTATACGCAACACCGGAAGCAGTTCTTGGATTGACAGCTGACAATTTATGCATTGCATCAATTTGTTTATAGCTCGTTTTATAAAAAGTTCTGGAATCTCTGGGAGCACAGGCTTGATTATCCAGAGTTTGCACCTACAAAGCCCTGGAAAGCAATAAGACTGGAAAGGGGAGAGCTAACAAATTGCCTCTGTAGCAAAGCCAAATAACAAAATCCAGAATTAGAGTGGCTTTCCAGTGACGCAAACAGAGCGCTCCCGAGTAGCTCAGAGAGCATTCCGTTCTACTTTATAACGTTCCAGTGACGGAAAGTGTTATGCACCTGAGCTACTCCGTTTTTCTTTCCTTTGCCCCTCATGCACCAACCCCTCTTTTGGTTTTTGTGGTTCAAACGTCTTTTTATGGTTAAGGATGGATTTTTAAAATTATTTATTTAAAATGAAATTAGATATTAAAAAGAGATTATTATTATAAAGCCAAGAAAGGTTAAAAACAACGAAATTTTAAAATTTCTTAAAGTATCTCTCTTTCCTTGTCTAAGGATGCGTTCCAGTGACTAACTTTTTAGAGCAGTCTCTCCGCGATCTTCAAATTGTGTAGGCAGGTAGGCAGCTGAAAGAGTTGTACGGGCGTTTCTGTGCCTTTGGGGATCGAGGAAAGACTCACGCTAAATTGATAGCATCTTTCTTCTGGAACTAAGCGCTGTGAGTGAAGATTCCTAAAAATTCTGATGTGTCTAGGTTAGCGGGGTGCACGTGTTTTCGTAACGGCCGAGGACGGTGGCGCCCTCTACTGGAAGCATCAGCAAGTGACAGTGAAGGTTATGCACGAAACCAGTAGCAGTTTTTTGGATTGACAGCTACAATTTATGCATTGAATCGATTATTATTTTGTTTCGAACAAAAGTAAACATTTGAATCGGAATTTCTGGGAGCGGAAAGCTCGACCATCCAGATTTTCCACGTACAAAGCCCTGGAAAGCATAGTCCGGAAGGGGGAGAGCTGGTCAATCGTCTTGCAACGGGACCAACAACAAAGAAAGCAAAGCAAAGCAACTTTTTAGAGCAGTTCAAGAGCTTCAAGCCCTGGAGCGTGACGCACAAAAATTTTCGTCACTGGAAAGCAACCCAGAATAACCAATAACTGACCCGTCCCTTGCAAGGAGAATGGAGAGGGGAGAGGAACAGTTGATTTACCCCCACCAATTAAGAAATGGCACACACCTGCGACTGGTGATTGTGTTCAGCGACCAAAAGAGCTCGTCAAAGTTTTATTTTATTCTTGCTTAACTTTGGTAAAAAGGACGTACTTGGTTAAAAGTATGGATTTATTTAGAATTTTTTGTTTCAGTACGCACTTTTTACGTAACATTTTTGTGTCTGAATCAATACTATCAGCCAAACATCTTGCGAACTTTCACCGGTTTGATGGTTAACTTAACACAGCGGGATTACTCGTCATGCGCATGGGAGGTTGTTTTTCCGGCTTGCTATTGACTGTTATAAATGTCAAAACTCTCGACTTTTACATGTTCAATATGGCTGATGTTTTGTGATTGTTGTGGCTGTATATTTGTTTTGTGTTTTATTCGGTTTGATTTTACGTGTGACCTGTGTTAAAGATATAAATTATTGAAACAAAATTTGTGGAAATTTATGGGTTTTTTAAAAAATATATTTTAAATTATTTACGTTGTTTTTTTTGAATAATAACAAATTAACACTTTATCTAGGATTTATTTATGTAACAAAACATTATATACATTAATATTTTATATACATCCGTAAAATATATTTAATGAATATCTTGCTGGAGGTAAAAGCACAATGAACCAATAGAGGATTTCTGTGTGCGTCACTCTCTATTTAAAAAATTTGCTTGAACTGTAAAAGTCAGACAAATGATCAGTTTAAAAAGTATTAATAGTAATAAAAATTATACTAAAGCGAAAAAATAAAAAGGCCTAAAGCCTAAACACTTAAAAAACTTAATAACTGACCCAGTTAAGGTACAAACCAAGATATAGAGTGTGTCTACTTAAGTTCGTACCATAAGGCAAACTTATTATTAATTTTACGAAAAAATTTAACCATTCGATATTCATTGTTTTCAGTGGTAGGTATATGAAATCAAAGTCGATTGATGAGATAAGGTCACGACATTCGCCATATTGGCTAGCGCGGCTGTGACGTCATGTCGGGCCATTTTCGGCCATGTTTGATTTTAGGTAGATCAGTGGCGTAGAATTAAGGAGAAAACAAAAAGAACTGTATGTTGTAAACAAAATTTATTGGATTATTTTAATAGGCATAACCTAAAACCAAAACATAAATGTAGTTTAAATATTGAAATTAAAAATTATCAAAGCGACGATAGGAAGATGAGGTACCTGGTAGAGCAAAACATTTTCCATGGTTCCATAAGTCAAAAACCATTTTAAAAACTTTGTATACAAGGTGTCCGCTAATGAATGGTACACAGAAAAACCACAGATTCCTTATGCCAAAATATTAAGATTTAACCAAACATACCTAATATTCAAAAGTTTATAATAAGGAAGATACGGGGGTGTCATAGTAAAAAGAAAAAGTAAATTTATTTCGATAATTGTTCCCCCTTTTTAAATATCTTAATAAAACGGTATCTCGGGGTTTCCAAACATTAGCTTTTCAGATCGAATATTAATTTTTGTGTGTTGACTAGAGGGCGATGGGTACACTATTTAAAATTCTCTAAAACTACCCAATTTTTGCACCCGAAAGTATGTACCTTCAATAACATCGTATTAGCTATAATTACAACTGCTCAGATATAAATAGTTGATAGCTAAAAACTCCTGGATACCGAGTTTTATTAAAATGTTTAAAACATATCAGAAATTATCGAAATGCATGAATAAAAAATATGTATATGCCTTTAACACCCCGTATCTTCCTTATCATTAACTTTTAGATATAGGTATGTTTGTTTAAATCCTAAATGGGTATTTTCGCATAAGAAATCTGTGGTTTTTCTGTGTACCATTAATTAGCGGACACTCATCAGTATCATATGTATATAAAAACACGAATGACTGAAAACTATTCGACTAAACACTATGGATGGTGGAGGGGAGGATTTCTATTTCTATTTCTATTTTTTTTCTTGGTTTTGGTCCCTTCAGGTCCAATCCACCACTCTCCCCTTCCGGACTATGCTTTCCAGGGCTTCGTCGGCGGAAAATCTGGATAATCGAGTTCGTAGCTCCCAGAAATTCCAAAAGAAAACAAATAACTCCACAATCGATGCAATACATACATTGTCGACTCTCTAACCAAGATCTGCTACTGGTGTTACGTATAACCTTCACTTTCACTACTGACAGTTCCCATGGCACGCCCATCTATTTCCCGCCATTTGAGAAATACCTCGTGTTCACCACCAAACAGGATACCATCAGCTTATAGGAATCTTCGCTCACAGCGCTTAGATCCAGAAGAAAGATGCCGTCAATTTAGCGTGAATCTTTCCTTGATCCCCGAAGGCAAAAAACGTTAATACGACACCTCTAGCCGCCACTCCGGGAAGAACTTTGTAGTCCTCTACGCACGTCCGCACTGTTCGGAGGTCAAACAAAGAGTCGTGGAGGGGAGGATAACCATCTTTTATCGCGGACAAGTTAAAAAAGTGGCCATAGGAATGTAGCAAATTGGGATGGCGCCACCGTAGCCAGTGGAGGGATTTTGGTATTTCTTTCCTTTTTTATTTTGTATCTATTTGTCTTTTTTCATTTTGTATCTTACTCTAATAATTCATGCTCATTGGTAAAAAATCTCCTCTGGCTACGGTGGCGCCACCTTAAGTTGCTCCTTTCGACGGACACTTTTTAAAACATTCAGATGGTTATCCTCCCTTCACCATCCATACTAAACACTATCAAAATCTCTAAAATAAAACGAGTCCGAACCAATAATATGTGAAGTCTCTAAACTAACCAAAAACATTAACAACTGGAAATCCTTGCAAAATATACAACCAAAATGAAAATGGCAAATTTCCACAGTTTTTACCAAACAAAGCTTCGACAAGGCGCGACTCTGAAATCAGCTGATAATGCTACCAACTTTGAACAGAACTGCCAACCGAAATCGTAATTCTCACACCCTCACGTCCCTGACAAAAGCTATCCCTGGTCTTGCCTATGTCTAAACCCCTTCTCATAAAGAAACTCTGGGAAGAACTATAGAAACACGATTTCAAGAGTTAAAAGCGGCTAGAAACGCTTTTGGTGCTGTTAGACGTGTTGAGCTAATAAACGCTTACAATTCAGTTAGATGTTTATTAGGTATTAGGAAACAAGGTGCTCAGTTTAAACACCTATTCGGAATAAAACTATTCCATAATTCTTGGTTCGTTGCTTTACTTCATGAGTATATAGTTGTTAATGTAATTGTTTGTTATAGTCTGTTAATGTTAATTAATTTAACATTATAATATGCTTAAGTACAGATATAAAATTGTCGAATTATTTATATTTTTTCAGTCTGGCCTTATATTTCTGCATGGTCGAAAACCTAATATGCAATTATCAGATATTATTTAATTACAGTGGTATACGAGGTATGTCAAAAAATATGAATTATGCTCAAGGGGAATCTATACCCATATTTTTCATAATATCAAACGTTTTTATAAGAAAAAAATGTTTAGGACTAAAAATACCTTTTAAATATACAAATTGGTTTATTTTAAAGAAACCACTTTTTAACATTTTTTCTGCGATAGCAAGCGTTTCGTAATTCCAAATATTTTTATTTAAAGTGAAAGAATTTACAACTTACTAATAATTAAAAACTATTGTGTAAACGGTTATTCTAATAACACAATAAACTGTATATCTCCGGCACTGAACAACATGGCCGAAAAATGAGAGATGTGACGTCATAACACGTCAAAGCAATATGGCCGAATGTCGTGACCTTATATAGACCGACTTTGGGGGTTGCCTAGGTTAAGTTTATATAGTTTGTCCCAAGAACGATACATACAGAGGATAGCTTATTCCCATAAGCACAACGTAGCCAGTCGAGCCGTCAAGCACGACCGCTCGTGCCGTAGTCATCATTGCAGATTTGGCGGCGATAGTGTGTTTATTACTTATTACTGACTATTTTCTGATTTTCATAGTGTTTTAACATTTTGGTTGTGATATTAAACTTCTAAAGGCCTTATATAAACAACGATTTTGTTTCTTAAACCTGTATTTTGTCTGTATTTATCGTTTTTTGTCCAGACGTGTGTGTGTGTGATATTTGACTTGAAATTTGAACCAGAGACAAGAACTTAAATTTTAACATTGTGTAGCGCCACTCCAAATTTAACCCCTTTTTTCTTTATTTATTTATTTTGTTGACTTTCTTTTCCTAAGTAGCGGCTACAGATTCTCTAATGGGTTCGGTAATTTCATAAGCTTAAAGCTTTGTAGAAATTTTAAAGGGAGCTTAAGTTTATTGGTACTTATCGTTGTTTAGAAGATGTAATCAAAATTTATGATATAAAGCAATATTACACTTTTGGTACCGAGTGAAAATTTGTACTGATTTTTCGGGGAATTTTAATGTAGTACCGTGTGCACAACCGCAGGTGGCCAGTTTTGCACTTGGTGATTTCCACACGACACGAAATGGCGTGATTACTTGACCTCGTACCAGAGGAAGGGGTCTTGCACCCAAACTCTTTTTGCCTGTTCCAGTTTCCGGTGATCGGTTAAATAAAGCAGTCGAAATGTAAAACGTAAATACAAGTGACTGTGAATTTTATTTCCTATTTGGATAAATGATAAATTTAAGTAAGTATTATTTTCTTTCAAATTATTTTATTTAATTTTATATTAAAGGACTTTGCCATTTTTTTCTAAATATTGTGTATCTTTAAAAAAGATATTTTTTTGAAAATAATTTTATAATATTTTAATTTACTTTGGAACTTAGTACTTAAAAAATAAATCATTCATTTTAAAAAATCTCTTTATTTTTTTTGTTCATTCAATTTAATAATATTTTTTAATTTTTGTTTAATCCAAATATTCCGTAAAATTTTAATTAAATTTATTTTTATTTTATTTATTAAATTTAAACTCTATTTTTATAATAATATACAATAATATAACAAAACAAAATGTGCATGGACCATTGTTAATGAGGTAAAGGGAAAAGTTACCAACACTGATATTAAAGTTGAGGGAGATAGAGCTAACATAGCAAACAATTTCAGTAACTTTTTTGTGTAAGTCCACAACTGATCTCCTAGAAAAATTGGATAACATTCCATTTACTTCATCTATTCAGCGTAATAATAGTACCATCTCCATTAAACCTGTAGACTCTAAAAAATATTTAATAAAGTTAAAAAGCTTAAAAAATAAGTTTAGTAGCGGATATGATGAAATCTCAACCTCAATAATTAAGTATGTAATTTCAGTAATTATTAAACTAATTGTTCATATATTTAATAATTCTCTTAAATTCGGCATATTCCCAGATAGACTAAAGATGGCTCTCATAGTTCCAGTTTTTAAAAAGGGTGACGAGTCAAAACTTGAGAATTACCGGCCAATTAGTTTATTACCGTCTTTTTCAAAAATTCTTGAGGGCATAATGAGTGCTCGCATAATGGATTTTATGCTAGAACATAATATAATAAATAAGATTCAGCACGCATATTTAAAGGGCAGGTTAACACTTACGGCAACATTTCAGTTTAGTGAGGATATATTGCGGGCTCTTGAAGATGGAGTGATCCCTTTAGGGTTGTTCCTTGACCTATCAAAAGCTTACGATACTTTAGATTACAGTATTTTACTTGAAAAATTGGAGTTGTATGGTATTAGAGGAACTGCTTTAAAGTGGATCACTTCATATCTTTCTCGGAGGTATCAAAGGGTGGTGTTGGGTAAAGGTCCGAATAGAGTCACTTCAGGACAGACTGAAATAAAATCAGGTGTACCACAGGGAAGTGTTTTAGGGCCTCTATTATTTGTAATATATATAAATGACATAACCGAATTGTATTCATTCAATACAAACTGTGCAATTACAAATTACGCTGATGACACTAACTTTTTGGTAACTGCCTTAGGTTTACCGGCCCTCATTGAAAAGTCTAAATTGATAATGGCCAAAGCAACTCTGTGGTTTACAAAGAATAAATTAATTTTAAACAACGAAAAAACTAACTTAATTTTATTTAAAACAAAGCAATCTAGACTACAGAATCCTGACACAATAAGTTTTAATAATACAAATGTAAATTTAGAGCAAACTGCTCGGTTTTTGGGGATGGTATTGGATTGCAACCTATCGTGGCATCAACATGTCGAATTTGTAGTAAATAAGTTAAGTAAGGTATGTTACACTTTTAGAATATTATGTAAATATGTTGATTTTGAGATAAAAAAGATGATCTATTATGCTAACTTTGAATCTCATATTAGATACGGTATTATTCTGTATGGTAGCTGTGGTGATGTGAAAAGGCTATTTGTCTGTCAAAAGAGGGCTTTAAGAACTATCCTAGGACTTAAATTTAGAGAAAGCTGTAGAAATAAATTTAAAGAAAATGGTCTTCTCACCGTCGCTGCAGTTTATATACAGGAGTGTATATTGTTTTTCGTAAAAACATATCTTTATTTAGAAGTAGTGAGTCTCAAACTGTTTTCAACACACGAACATTAAACTATAGCTTTCCGAGACACCGATTAACGATGTATGAGAATGGTGCATATTATAATTGTATACGTTTTTATAATAGTTTACCTATTCGCATAAAACAAATAGACAATTTAAGTAAATTTAAAAAACTGTGTTTAAAGTATTAGTGGATATTGAACCTTATAACTTGAACGAATACTTTTTGAAAATTACTAACAATTAGCTAATTTGGTTTTGTTTTCTTTTCTTTTTATTTTGACACTATTTCATTTTATGTAAGCTTTATGTAATTTTGAAATAAAGATTTGTTTTTTTTTATTATTTTCAATTATTAAAATAAAATTCTATTTACTGTAGTGAAATATTTTCCCTGGTCACTACAATTGTACATTGTTTTTTAACTAGAGTTTGAACAGCAATTGGTAAGTTTGCACAATAAAACTTAAAAGAAATATGTTTACTAATGTTTATTTGTGGTTTTAGATAAAAATATATGCCTGGACAGATTTGTTCTATTGCTTCATGCAAAAGCAATAGGTTAACACTAAAAAACAAAGGGTTAGCTTAATATTACATTCATTTCCTAAGACAAATAATTTAGTTTTGTTCACACTCAGAAAAGAATGGATAAATTGATGTAAACATAAAGAGAAATTTAACTCGAAACCCGAATACTTCTGCAATTTGCTCCTTATATTTTACATCAAATGATTATTAAAGAGGTCCTCAAAATGAACTGTTGGGTAAGAATTAATGAATTTTAATAAAAAATAAATTCAAATATCTTATTTTATATTTTAGGTCTACCCTTGTGCAGAGTTTTAAAGAAATCTGCAGTTCCCACTTTAAATCTAACTCATATGGCTGTACGACTCAGAATGGCTCTCGGAATGGCTTTAGAAAATACAAAAATGTAATTTTTATTTTGAAAAATATGCAAATAATATTTTTAAACAGGGACCTGGAGTAGTGAAAAAATTAGCAAATAAGATAAAGAAAAAAGAAGACAATATGCCATTTAAAATATGACTTTGAAAATAAGGAACTATAATTCGAATTAATTGTAATATCTTTCAGGCCCAATCTAATTGTAAAAAAAATTTAAAAAAAAACTTGTGACTGACAGTAACCGCAGCAAAATTTGCAAGTTAAAAAAAAGGTAATTAATAAAACTGATATTAATAAAAGAAAATTGTTTTAATCATTATAACCAAAAGCTCACTAGTAAAAAGGAAGTCGAGAAGCAAGTGGATAAAGGAGGTTAAAAACACTTTTTTTTATTCGGCTTCTCTTCAGGAATAATAGTGATAAGTGCATTCGTTGTGTCTTTTATTCGTTATTTTTTATTTAAATGTAGTCTAGTCATCTCTATTTTAATCATTTCTATCAATTACCTCCTCTATTCGTGAAGATAATTTGAATAAAAAAATACTTGCCTCCTTTATGTTCTCGAAACTTTAATTATATATTATTCACTTTTATAAACTAATTAGCCCACCAAAATTTTCAAAGATGGATTTTAATTTATACAGAATTATGTAATATTAAGATCAAATCAACATAAATTATTGTCAAAACGGAATTTCTTTACATTACGCGAATACGACTAGAAACTTTTATGTCTGGTTAAATATCTATTTTAAACATCCAAACACTTTTTAAATATTTTATAAGAGGTATTAATTAATAAATGTCCTATTCGAACACTCATCAAAGTTAGAATGTAAGAAAAAGCGCTGTATTATCATTTTTTGATTAAAATTCTTCACATTGCCATACATTTCAAATGGAAGGCGTCTGAAAGTGTACTGATGGTGACGTCACGCGCTCAACCGCTTCGGCTGATAAATCGTGGGATCTCGGCTATCCTCTGTGTGTATAGTCGTTGGTCTGGGGCGCAATTAGATTCGACAACCTTGGGGTAGGACTCTTTGTTTGACCTCCGGACAGTGCGGACGTGCGTAGAGGACTACAAAGTTCTTCCCGGGGTGGCGGTAGAGGTGACGTACGGACGTTTTTACCTTCGGGGACCAAGGAAAGATTCACGCTAAATTGACGGCATCTTTCTTCTGGAGCTAAGCGCTGTGAGCGACGATTCCTATAAGCTGATGATATCCTGTTTGTTTGTGATATACGAGGTATTTCTTAAATGGCGGGAAATAGATGGGCGTGCCATGGGAACTGTCAGTAGTGAAAGTGAAGGTTATACACGTGACACCAGTAGCGGCTCTTGGTTTGACAGCCGACAGTTTATGCATTGCATCGATTGTAGAATTATTTTTGTTTTCATTTTGGAATTTCTGGGAGCTACGAGCTCGATTATCCAGATTTTCTGCCGATGAAGCCCTGGAAAGCATAGTCTGGAAGGGGAGAGCTGGTGGATTGGACCTGAAGGGACCAAAACCAAGAAAAAACAATAGAATAGAACCTTGGGGTAAAATTTACTCAGTTTGTGACGTCACCAAACGAATTTGTTTCCTATGTTAAGGCGTTTTTTCGTGTTAATACGGTTCAAAACATTTGAATACCTACCTCTATCTAACCCTAATATTTATATTGCTATTTCAAATGCGGTTTGAACCACTCCGATGAATACGGTTAACACGAAAAAATGACTTTAGTTTTGATAAGGTCATGCTTATAGCACATGGCTTTTACCGGGTGTTAATTCTGAATGCGCCCCTGCAAACAGCAATTTTAGGCGTTCAACCAATTATAACCGCGGTAATAGAGAATTATTGCACAGTGAAATAAGGCCAGGCATTAATAATACCGGCTTTATTTTGACATCTGAGCTTGCGCAGATGCATGGTGGGATAAGGACTCCCTAAGTATAGTGCCCGGCTTTATTTATGTCGGTTTTAGGTCGTGCCTTATTTTGGCCTTATTTTAACTTCGGAACTGTTCGTCGAACCAAACGGCTGCCGATCCCAAAATCGATAAGTTTTTAGAAGTAAAAATACTTAAAACCTTGCTTTTTCAAATGTATTTCTATAATTGTGTTATAAAAAACCCTACAACAAAAAACAATAAAGAAAAACTACTAAAATCTCTTCCCCTTTTTTTAAGGTTAATGGTACTGTCAACATGGTTTGCAATAACTCTAAATTATGGGTACAAGCACTATTTAAATAAGACCGGTATTAATAATTCCCGAGCTTAATAAGGCAACTTGCAATTAGTGTATTCCTTTTACCTTGTAGAACCGTTCTGAACCGTTCTCTGAACTGTCAATAGTGCCAAGAACGGTTCTACAACATGAAAAAATGTCATAAAATTGTAAAAGGAACACCCTTGGTGTCGTTCCGGGCGGTTCTAGAGCATAAAAGGAATACACCAAAAATTCTCTAATAATTAGTGACAACTTTGACGTATATTACATTGTTTAAACGTCAACATAACCGATTGGTAAATACCGTTTTAGAATTGGTTCTTCGCCTAAAAATTAATGACAGAGAAAAGAAGAATGTTCTTCAAGAAGAAGAAGGCAGTTTTGAATCCAAACATGTCTAAAAAACGATTTTCCTTGCTCAGCACTTCTTCACGTTGTGGTAGGCTTTTGTTTGTATTCTGAAATGTGATTATTGTTTAAATAAATTTTAGAAAAATGGGTTCGGAAAAGGTATTTAAACTTATTAATTTTAGTTATTTAATAAAAATGTGTGTTCTTGGTAATTATTAACAAACCGGACACATCGCCTATTTTAATAAAATAATGGTAAACGAGGGTTTTTGGGGCGCTGATCCCGAATCTAAAAGTATCCTGAGTTGGTCAAGTTTTGTTTTCGAAATATCGATAGTCTAGTTTACAAATCTCGTAAGGGCAAAAATGACTTTTTTATATGAACTTTAGAGTTTAAAAAAGTGCCATAATTCTAGTTTAGTGGTAATTTTCTAGAAACCTGCGGCAACTCCGATTTTAACGAAATTTGGTATACGGGAGTTTTTGGGGCGCTGATCACGAATCCAAAAGATTTGTTTGGCGGAAACGTTTCGTTCTCGAGATATTTATCATCAAAGTTCAAATTTGAACTAAGCTTATTTTCACTATATTCTCCCTTCTTTTTGCACACAATTCTTGATTTAAAGCTAAAGTGTCACAAAATATGTGATTTTCACCTTATAAAACCCCGTTTTTATACGTTTTTTACATTATTTTTGCATTAAATTGCGTGGTTTTTCTTTGATAATGCGGCAACCATACATACACATAGGGCTTCATGGCACACTGGGATTGAAATGATTCAAAGTATAGCTATGCTATTTAATGCCAAAATAATGTAAAATACGTAAAAAACGGGGTTTTAAAAGGTAAAAATCAAATATTGTGTGCTAATTTAGCTTTAAATCAAGAATTGTGTGCAAAAAGAAGGGGGAATATTGTAAAAATAGGATTAGTTTAAATTTTCAGTCTGATGATAAATATCTCAAGAACGAAACGTTTCCGCCAAAAATTCTTTCAGATTCGTGATCAGCGCCCCAAAAACCCCTGTATACCAAATTTCGTCAAAATCAGAGTTGCCGCAGGTTTCTAGAAAATTACCAAAGGTACTTAACATGATTGGAAAAGGGAGCTTGCATCTTCAAGAATATATATTTTACTTGGTACTTGTGTGCATATAAAAGTTTTTGTATATAATTATATGTTGGTGTATCCAACTCACTTTTTCTAAAAATGCACTTACAGCATTTGTGTACTTGACCATGATATATCAATTATCAAATCAAATCCATTTACCCATTTTTTGGTATTTTTCTTGTAAACAATTAATAATAATAATAATAAATGGTTCTTTATTAAAAAAAAAACAATTTAATACAATTTACAATATACAATAAAATACATTTGTTAGGAATAAAGGGCTACATCAGCTTGCCCCATATAGAAGCAGCTGCTAGAGCCCAAATAAGGGGTATGCCGGAACAATGTTCTAACCGACAGTCTGGTCTAAAGTTGGATTTTCATAAAAAAATTGTTCTTCATACCCATACGCATAATCCCCCACTGTTTCATGCAAATCTCTCGCAATTTTGTCCTTGTGGAGATGTCTATGTGCCCTGGCAAAAAATTCTCCTATATTTTATTTAAAGTGGGCCAATGTCCTAGTCAAGTCAAAAGCAGGGGCTCCAATAAAGATAGGTCTATGGGAGGCTTAGCTCCCCAGATGGCGATTAGCCGCCATAAGAAGGTAATTAGCCCTCATAGAATGAATACTCTAAAATAATGTTAATTTTTATAAAAACCTAAAAGTTAATTAAAATCATAATGTCCCCTCTCTAACCGTCATAATAAAAGATCTTTTACCCATTAAACATAAAACAAGGTCATAAGGGACTTGTTTCCATGTAAACACATTGTAAGTGACATGTATATATAAAATCGTTGTTTAAGGGATTTGGTAATTTTAAGAAGGCTGCGGTGTTGTGGTTTACAAAATTTTGTTTAAAATTAAGCCGTAAAAGTCATTGTTACTGTGTGAAAACTAAATTTTACATTTTTTCAAATTTTGGCTAGGTGGCGTGGGTCCAGTTGGCATTTTTCGTCATTCCGTTCGCAGAGTTAATAATTTCAAACTAATCAGAAAATTATTTCCAACCAAGCATACGCATTGGAAATTGATTGGAAATTTTGTTCCCAGAACTGTTCTACGAACAAAGCTATAATATTGCAAATACGGTGCTTTTCCGTTGGGCGGCAGTATAGTGAAATAGGATAGGTTTAAATTTTAACTTTGATGATGGATATCTCGAGAACAAAACCTTTCTGCCAAAAAATTATTTCAGATTTGTGATCAGCGCCCCAAAAACCCTCCAAATACCAAAAGGTTCATAATAAGATTTTGTTTATTCTAAAAACGTTAAAATACCCATAAGTAAGCAAATCAAGTGTTGTAGATTTTTTTTTATTGAAAGAAAAGTATAAAAAGCGGATTTTTCGTTTTTCTCATAACTAAACTTTTGGTGGTTAAAACGTTGTTCTGACACAAGAGGATAGCTTATTCCCATAAGAGCAACGTTAGCCAGTCGAGCCGTCAAGGACGACCGCTCGTGACGTAGTCATCAGTGCAGATTTGGCGGCGACTAGTGTGTTTACATGTAATTTTATGCATTTTCTCGTCGTTATTTAGTGACCATTTTCGATTTTGTTAGTGTTTTTTACATTTTGGGTGTGATAATTAACTTGTAAAGACCTTATACAAACAATAATTTTGTTTTTTAAACTGTATTTTGTTAGTGTTCATCGTTTTTTGTCCAGGCGTGTGTATAATATTTGACTTGACATTTAAACCAGAGACAAGAACTTTAAACGTTGTACATCGTTTTTAACTACTTTAAACAGTGTTTGGTAAGTTTTCGGAATAAAATTTAGAATAAATATGTTCTTTAATGTTTATTTGTTGTTTTAGATAGAAATATGCCTGGGCAGATTTGTGCTATTGCTTCATGCAAAAGCAATAGGTTAACACTAAAGAAAGAAGGTGTTAACTTAGTATTTCATTCATTTCCAAAGGCAATTAATTTAGTTTCATCCACACTTATGAAAGAATGGATAAATAGGCGTAAACGAGAAGACACATTTAACCCAGGAGACTTCTGTAATTTGGTCATTACATTTTACATCAAATGATTATGAAAGAGATCTCCAAAATGAACTGTTAGGTAAATATTAATGAATTTATTCTTATAAAAAATAAATTCTAATATCTTATTTAATATTTTAGGTCTACCCTTGCGCAGAGTTTTAAAGAAAATTGCAGTTTCCATGGCTGTATGGCATCCTTGAAAATATCTAATGAGGATAATTATAATAACTTTCAGGCAAATTGTAAGAAAAATTTAAAAAGAAAGCTAACTGTGACTGATAGTAACCGAAGCAAAATTCGCAAGTTGAAACAAATTGTTAGTTAATAAAATCGACATAACATTAGTGTATAAATCCTTGATATAATCTTTACGGTATGGCTTAATTTTGTGGGGAGTCATATATAAACGCAATTTGTGGCCAGTGTTGATCATACAAAACTACATACTTAAAATAATATTTAATAAGAATAGAAGAAGAATAAACTCTTCTAAGAAATTTAAAAATCTTTGCTGTGCTACCTTTTTGATAAATGTTTTTATAGTATAAATGACTTTTAAAAATGATCTGTTTTGGTTCTATTTTATCTATATTTTACTATTGTAACAATGTGTCATGTAGTCCTATTTTATCTATACTTTTTATTGTAACAATGTGTTTTTTTGTGGGTTAGTATGTTTGTTTATATTAGTTATGATTTTTTACACCTATTTTTGTACAATTATATTCCATTTTATAATCTAAATTTAAATATTTGACGATGTTAATACTTTTTAAGTCTTATAATGGAGATTATTAAATAAATAAATAAATACATAAATAAATAGTTCTGTGGTAAGATGACAAAACCCGATGTGTTAATTTTAGTAAAATTTTCTGGAGAGATATTTTTAACTTTAATGCGTCCTGAAAAATCACAATTTCAGTACAAAATTTAGATATTGTACTAAAATTGTAATTTTTCAGAATTCATCAAAGTGAAAAATATCTCTCCTATACAGTTTACTAAAATTAACATATCTGGTTTTCCTATCTTACCACAGAGTTATTCTAACACATATAGGTGCAGTAAGCATCTATTTGTTTATTAAAATTAAAAAGCATTTTTTTGTTATGTTAAAAAATGTTTTATTACCACTTTTGTAGACATTGTAAGGTCATATAATCAATTAAAAAACAATAAACAATTTAAATAAACAGGTTTAATTAAAAAAAAAAATGTTTTAATCATCATAACCAAGAACTCACTAGTAAAAGGTATTTGAAGAGCGAGTCGATAAAGGAGGTAAATAACATTTTTTTTATTCGACTTCTCTTCACGAATAAAGGTGGTAAGGGCGTTAGTTGTGTCCTTTACTCGTTATTTATTTTTAAAATGTAGTCTAGTCATCTCTATTTTAATGATTTTTATCACTTATCCCCTTCCTTTGTGCAGATAATTTGAATTAAAAAAATACTTGCCTCCTCTATCTTGACTCTTTAATTGTATATTATTTACTTTTATAAACTAATTAGCACACCAAAATTCTCAGGTATGAATTTAATTTTATACAAAAATATGTGATATTAAGATCAAATCAACAGAAATTATTGTCAAAACGGAATTTCTTTACATTACGAAATTTGGACTAAAGAGACTAATGTTTGGTTAAATAGCTACTTTAAACATCCAAACACTTTTTTTAAAATAGTTTATTAAAGGTATTAATTAATAAATGTCCTATTCTAAACCCTAACAAAGTTGCAATGTAAAAAAGTGCTGTATTATCATTTTTTAGATTAAAATTCTTCATATTCCCATACATTTCAAATGGAAGGCGTTTAAAAGTGTACTGATGGTGACGTCACGCTTTCGACCGCTTCGGCGGAAGAATCGTGGGATCTCGGCTATCCTCTTATGTACAGTTCTTGGTTCTGACATACCCTTCAATTTTTGATTTAAAGTTTAATTGGCACTTAATATTTGATTTCAATCTCTTAAAATCCCATTTTTTAATTATTTTACCCATCTTTTTTCCTAAAAGTGTAAAGCTTTACTTAAAAGATTGATTAAAATGTGAAGCATTGCAACTTTAAGGGAAGAATGGGTAAAATAATGTAAAAAATGGTTTTTAGTAGGTGGAAATCAAGTATTGAGTGCCAATTTAGCGAAAAACTTAAGAATAGTGTGCATGAAGAAGGGGGAATATGATGAATTTAGGTTACCTCCCCTCCCCTGGTCACCATGTAAAATGGTTTTAACACTCACTTAATAAAAAAATCATAATAGATTGGATTTAGTCTAAGCCACTAATTGCAAAATTATTCTTTAATTTTCTTAAAACCAATATCAAATTCCTTGTAGGACTTCACTTATAATTTAAATTTACGCCACCCTTCGTTTACTAACTACATTTTGTACGTTTGTATTTGCATGAGATTTTTTAAAACTTTCAAAAAAATTTTGGTGTAACTTGGATTTATCCATTTGAAAGTACATTTCGACATTGCGCGCAGTAATTCTCATACATTATTTGTGGAAATCACCGAAAATACACGAGATTTTTATTTTATCTTATTCTGCGTTCTTGTTTCACTTTTATTATGCCATAACATTTAAGAAAAGTAGAGGTGAAGGCAGAACTTTTCCATGGCGCACGCCAGAGTTAAATGAATTGCATTGTATGGTGTGTGAAATGCATAAAGTCACTAAGTACTAGCCCAACAATGTTGTATTGCGGGAAAGATACGGCCAATTAAAGCTATTATATTAGCAAAAGTTGAAAAGCACAAAAAGTAACTTTAATGATAGGTGTATTTCAGGTTCTTTAAATGTTGGTAGAGAGAGTTGGAGAATAATGAATGAATCATGAAATAACAGAAAAAATAAAAAACCAAAAATTAGGGAAATTTTATTTAATGACAAAAAAATTACTGACATTCAGAATATTTGTAATATATTTAATCATTCTTTTTGACGTTAGAATGTCAGGAACCAAATTTTGATAAGGTTGTCCTTCAGCCCAACACATTAAATAGTATGGTCTTATGCCCTGTAAAGCAGGATAAGGTAAAAAAGATAATAGCAAAAACCACAAGAAAACCGGTGGCAGGAATTATTGAGATAAGCGGCCATGTACTGCGGGCTGTTGCTGATAAGATTACAGAACCATTAGCACATATAATTTGTGAGTCTTTTTCTAGAATCACCATTGAATCCAAGTAATTGGCGAAATGTTTGTGTTCAAAGTCAGGTTGCCAAGGTTATTGACAGTGCTTTTAATTCTCAAGTAATTGACATTTTAGAAAAATATAAATTATTAAGAAATTTTCAGAAAGGACAAGTTTACTATAACAGAAATTAAAGACCTCTGTAATTTTATTTATGACACTCTAAATTTAAAGGCTCATCCAACAGCACTGTTCTTTGATCTTAGTAGAGCATTTGATACTGTAAACCATAAGCTTTTGTTGCAAAAGCTTTATGTATTAGGGGTAAGAGGTGTTGCTCATCAATGGGTAGCATAATATTTGACTAATAGAAAGCAGGCTGTGGTAATAGATAAATCAAGGTCAGATGTTGCTAGTGTACGGTGGAGTGCCCCAGGGTTCTATTTTAGGACCCTTACTCTTTATAATATATATAAATGATATGCCTGTGGTCTGCCCCTCCCCAATGCAAAAGACTGTTTATGCCGATCATAAATTTTTTTTAATTTTTGAATGTACTATGAAAGCGACTGTTAAAAGGGCAAATCAATCGGTGGTTGAATTTGGTGTAAAAATTATGGGCTGGTGTTGAATACAAGTAAGACATCTTTTATGAATTTCCTTCTGAAAAATGCAACAATTGACCAGAGTTTGTTGAATAAAGCAAATTATCAGTCTATCGCTCAGGTGGAAAATATTAAATTTTTAGGGATAACACTTGATCAGAAAATGACATGGGATCGCCATATTAATAATTTAACACCTTAAAGGAATCCGTTTCGCCAAATGTTTTAAAATTGGCATACTATGGTTTGGTTCAGTAACATATACATATCATATGGTTTAATATTTTGGGGAGGTTCAGCATATGTTGGTAGAGTTTTTGTTTTGTAGAAGAGGATTGTCAGATGTATGTTAGGTTTACCACCGGGTGCGCATTGCCGACAAGCATTTGTAAATTTAGGAATTTTAACCCTCCTGTTCCTCTATATATACCTTTTAATAATTTATATAACACAGAATGAAGCTGAATTTGAAAGGAACTCTGATATTCACAATTATAATACAAGAACTAATAACCACTTAAACCTTTCATATTCTCGCTTAAGTGTCGGCCAGAGTTCTCCTACATTTAGAGGAATCATTTTCTATAATAAGTTTCTGCAACTTTTCGGTAATATTGAAAATAGAACACGTCTGAGGAATACCTTGCAGAATTTCTTTATGAAACAAACCTTTTATGATGTAAATGAGTATCTATCAATGTAGATTGTGATTTTAAATAGCAAAAGTATTCAAATTACATATTTTTAATTGGTTTTTGTGCTTTATTTTTGTATTTTTATTTTAGGAAAAAAATTATCTATTATCATTTTTATGTGTAACATATTAGTCTCTTAGTATTGTGTGGTGTTTATTTTATTTTATTTATTTTTAAACCTAGATCTAGTGTATATTTGTATGACAAGTCCGATAAGCCGTTTTTTTTTGTAATGGCTTGAGTGATGAATAAAGATTACTTTACTTTACTTTAATGTGTATCGTGTTGAAGCATGGGCGCAGTCAGGAGTACTGCCGCTTAACCGCTGGGTAAGCGGAGTGTCAAAACTGTAAAAATCAAGCCACCCTACTGGTTTAATTTCACAATTTTGAGACTTTGCTTACCCAGCGGCTGAGTACTCCTGAATGCGACCCATTGTGTGGGTCGGTTGCCATATGTGTAAAACAGTAAAAAGCTGCTGCTGACGTAATTATCATCTAGACCCTCCACCCCCCATGTCATCAAAAATAAGCAAAACTAAGACCCGTTTGCCCCCTATAGTGCTTACATAATACTTGAACGGCCTCTATGGATATCATGAGAACAAATCATGTCCGACTAAAAATTCTTTTAGATTTGGGTAATTTTCTATACACTTGCGGCAAGTCTGATTTTGGCGAAATACATAGAAAAACGGGGTTTTAAGAGGTGAATATCAAATATTGTATGCTACTTTAGTTTTAAATCAAGAATTGTATGCAAAAAGAAGGGGGAATATATTATAGTAAAAATAAGATTAGTTTAAATTTCAACTTTGATAATAGATATCTCAAGGACGAAACATTTCCTCTAAAAAATTCTTTCAGATTCCTAATCAGCACCTCAAAAAACCACCATATACCAAATTTCCATAAAATTGGTGATGGGTTTGTAAATCATTCCCGATTTTCAGAAATATAGTTTTTAGAAAAGTATTTTAGTGTTTTTATTCGTACCAGTAAAGCTAACCTTTCTAAATTAAATTGTCCTCTGTTTTAGCTTCTTTTCCGTTTAGAACAACCCCATGGAAATGGAGATATTTATCTTTCTTGGCAAAGAGGCTCTGGAATGTATATGGCTACAACAGGAATTGATTGTATGGTCAATATATTTGATCGATATGGAGAAATAGTTGAGAGGATTCGACTTCCCAAGTACATAAATTTTTTCAGATGATTTAATAAAATGACAATTATTTTCTCAAATTAAATCAAATATAGCTTTGTGGTAGTGGGAAGAATAAAAATTCTTATTCACAAAGAAAAAAAACTATCAATCCTTATTGAATACAATTAAAATACAACAATTAGATCAAAGAAATGGAATTTTTATAAAAATATACCTATAACCAGTGTTAAATTAATTTTAAAATACAATTTAAAAGCAAAAATAGTAAAAAAAGTATTCTGCTGCCATCCAGAAATTTAAACACTCCCTTTTAAGGGATATATTTTAAACAAATTGTAATATGTCATTTGTTTGTAATGTAAATTACTGCTTTTAAACATTTGTGGTGATTTAAACTAAGCCTTAAAAAATGCAATTCTTTCCCCATTTAACTATTTGTGTAGATTGATCGGTTTTTGAGATCTCTGTACTACACATAAAATAAAACTCAACATTACTTTAATTTTAGTTTATGTACAAGCTTCAGCTGGGATTCTGACGGTGATTTACTTGGAATAGTAAGCCAGACGCAGTTAATTATATGGGACGCAAACGCAGCCAAAAAACTATCGTAGACGTTGGACTTAAAGATTACATGTCATGTTTAACTTGGGCAAAGACTGGGCCCATACTGGCTGTTGGAACAACTAAGGGAAATGTATCAATATATAATCACAACACATCAAAGTAAGCTTTAAGGTCATAGACAGTGAAGTTTTTGGACTTCCATTGTCTTATTTAAAATCACAACGTTTGTACTGGTATCTCCAGCCATCTTCAGGTGAATATTCATCCAAAGAGGACTGGCGATACTTACTGGTTAAGATGTTGTATTATTAAATAAATTAAGAAATTAAATATCTAAAAACACCTCTCCTACTGGAAAAGGTACATTTTTATGATTTTTTTTTGACGACACAGTCAATATTTATTGAATAAACTCAATGACACATTAAAAGAATATTGTGTAAAATTTTTAATAAATTTGGCAATGACGGCCCTTATTCCGAAACGTCTCGAAAAAAGGTGAATTGTGGTGACCATCATATCTCGGAGCTGGATCATGTGAAATAAAAAAATTAGGTTTATTCCTTAGATAATCGTTTCCCGCAGTTAATGCTGGGAGGGTTTTTTGAAATTTATATTTTTCATTTTTTGGGAGTACTTTAAAGTGAGCAATGCAATTTTTAAGAAAAATGTCAGCCTATTTGTCTTCATTAAAATTAGAAATATTGAAAAACTTTAAAAAACTGCAGCGTTACCTCAAAAATTATTCAAAGAAATAGTGCTAAAAATTTTAATGAGATAATGCAGTAGTTTTGAAGTTATGATGGTCACCGACTTTAAAAACGTGAGTTGTGGGAAAAGCGCTTTAAAGTAAGCTTCGTCCATAAGAGTCATGGATAAGGTATGCTTAAAATTTTCTTCACTTAGAAAATGTATTTAATAAAAATATCGAAAATAAAGTTTAAAAACCTTATTTCCCCTTTAAAGTAAGTTTAAAATGGAGATATTCCTTTAGGTAAATTATTGCTAATGCAAATGTACTTTTTAGAGATTTTACTAACATGTTAATTGTCATAATAATATCATTTAAATTAACTCAATGCGTATTAGTCTTATCTTGGCGTGAATTTATATTAAGAGGGTTATGACATATCGGCGCTCATTTTTTACGTCACCTGGAACCTTTTCAGCCATATTATTTAACGAGATAAATGTCAACACCAGTGCCGGATAAATATAGTTTATAACATTAGAACACTCGTTTACACAACACTTTGAAACCAGTCAACTGACATTTTTGGCGAAAATAAGAATTACAGCCATTTTCAATTGTATTACGTAAACTCGCATAATCGGGTAAAAATGCTCATGTATGTGCTTAACTTTATGAGGAAAATTGTGTTTAGTACCGAGACTAGTTAGAAACCGTTTATAATGTGTTTCTGCAGTAAATTTTATGGTCGTTCTTTAGTAAGCCTGTATGTTTACTTTAGCAAATGTCTTATTATAACAAGTATGAGAAATTACATACTGAACGTATTAAACATAATTGTCAGAAACTGCAAAATGGTCTTATCTTTGTGTAATAATAAATTTAAGTTTCTTTTGTTGCATTCTTTTATTTAAAATCCCTCTGCTATTAAAAAGTGTTTAAAAAATAAGAATAAATAATACAGTTTTATTTGGCTGCAGAAACAAGTCAAGTGCCAAAAAAATATATATATTTTTTTATGAAAAAAACAAATTATGTGTATTAAAGTGTAAATACAAGTAACATTGTATTGAAAAGTAAGTAAATACCATTCCTATTTTGTTTAGGTCAAAATCTTTATTAATTTTAAGATATTTTTTTATTTTTTACCAGAAATTTAATAAAAGTGATCTAAACGGGCTTATGAAATAAACGATTAAATTATTAATATATTGTAACCTCTTTAATCTCAAATAAAAAAAAATATTTTGGTTGAGATGTTCTTACAAATATCACTTTCCAAACCACGCAAAACGACAATCACAAATTCTAGATGTCACTTGATTGATTATCAGCTGACAAAATCTAGTGACATTTTCCTGTCTAGTAAATTTTTCCCTGTTACTTACTCTAAACCGTCTTAAGTTGGTTTTATGTCATAACCCTTTCCAGGATGTATCATCGCCTTAAAACAGAACTAGCCTAACTGCAAAATTGGTCATTTACACTTTTTAGAAAGAATTTTAAAATCGGAAACCAAGAAACATCCTCAAATATGTTTTAAAACATACAAACAAATTAGGACTTTGTGCACTTTAAATTAAGAAAAATAGCTGAACAAAAAAAAACATTACATTGGTGTTAAAGTTAGTAAACCTAGTTACAACAATAATTAAAAATGTATTATATTGGTTTAAAAAGTCAGTAACCATAGTTACTTACTAGGCATTTTCTCAATATAGAATGACCAGATCCTAGTTAACTGTTCTTTTTTTATAAATTGCCTAATAAAATAATTTATTTATATATATATATATATATATATATATATATATATATATATATATATATATATATATATATATACGTATATATATATATATATATATATATATATATATATATATATATATATATATATATATATATATATATATATATATATATATATATGTATATATACACATATTTTAACTGTGGTCTCTACTAATGATAATTAATATTAAAATTGCATATTGGAATTAATATCAAAGGTATCTTGGATTTACTTATTAATTTATTTTTAGACGAATACCGATCATAGGAAAGCATACAAAAAGAATAACTTGTGGAGCTTGGAATAAAGAAAATTTATTAGCTCTGGGTTCAGATGATAAAACAATTTCTGTTAGTAATTCTGAGGGTGATACATTAAAAATTATAAATTTAAGAGCTGAACCATCGGATTTACAGTTTGCTGAGATTAAACTAGATGAAAGAATCGGAGGAGAAAATACTGTAAGGCATTACCCACAAGTTCTATTTTTAAATTTTTAGTAAAAATTTAATGTCAAAATAATTTATCACACAGGATGCATGGTCATGTGGATGGTCATTTTCATTAACATTATACTTGAAAATACCTGTCAATATCATACCTTCCACCAAAAGTCTAATGTCAGTGACAGAAACATAATATATCGTCGGTGCGCGTCTCAAATCTAATATGTGACATGCTTATCCTGCGGCACATATCAGGTTTGGCAATTGCACCGACAATATGCCAATAATTATAGGTATTGAAAATATGACACCTGTCAAAAAATATATTTGTCATAATTATTGACATCTATCAAAAAATTGGTGACCTTTCTTTAACACGTTTATTTATAAAGCCAGTCTGATACACTCTACTATCTAATTCTTTTACCGGATCCGCTTAGCTGAATTTCGACTGATTAATGGTTGATTATTTATTTATTTTATTTTATTTATTGACATATACACTACAGAGACATGTCTCCAAATGGTAAAAATTTTAACAGTTGTAACATTTAAAGAATTTCTTACATCCATTGTCTTTATGTGCACCAGGGGCTGACTGCCTAAAACGTTGTGTTAATAATTAAAAATAAAGACAATGGAAGTCCGAAATTCTTTAACTATCACTACTAAATCATTGTCTACTACATTCAGATGGATGATGATTTGATTGTTGAACTGAAAAACTTATTTCAATTATAACTTTCAAACTGTTGCCACAGTACCAATGATATTTTAGCAACCATATATCCTTATACTTGTGCTTCTTTCCATAGGTAAACGGCTATTCAGTAAGTCGGAATTATACAGAGTGTGACGATTTTTTTCATTTAATGTTTGCATTTTTAACACTGGTGACAAATTCGACATTTTGCTTTGACCTTTTAATATCTTCCATCACTTTTGTACAAAAAAGGTATACCTTATTTGTATTAATATCTTGCACCGTATTTCATAAAATCACATTTTCCAGACATACCAGCATTTTATATATAATAAAAAAATCCATTTTTATGAGATATTAAAATACGTAAAATTATAAAAAACCAGTATTTATCTGTATTATAAAGTTTAAGAGGCTAAAAAACACCATTTTTATTAATTTTACTAGATTTTAATGATTTTCTTAAAAAATATGATTTTTTAATTATATACAAAATGCTGGTAGGTCTGAACTTAAAATGCGATTTTAATTGAAACGGTAAAAGATATCGATTTAAATAAGATATATCTTTTTGTTGAAAAAAGATCAAGAAATCAAACGGCCAAAGCAAAATGTCAAATTTATCACCTGTGTTAAAAATGCATACATAAAATGAAAGAAAATTATCCCACCCTGTATAATCCCGACTTACTGACTAGCCTTACACCTATGGAAAGAAGCGTTAGTATAGGGATACTTAGTATCCTAAATATCGTTTGTACTGTGGTAACAGTTTAAGTTATAATTAAAATATATATATTTTTTAACTCTAACTCCCTAAAGAAGCGCGAAATTTTATAAACGTATTATTTTGGCTTACTCTATCACCTCTATAATTTATTACCTCACTTCTCTGGACACCCTGTATATCCAGATTTTACTAATTCATTTCGTTTGTCAAAACAAAATATCCTACCTGTGTTATACTATTGTTTTTTTATTTTAATATCAGTTAACTTTTTTACAGATAAGTGCAGTGGTGGGACGACGCACTTTATACTTATATAAACTTCTAGATCCAGATAATCCATTTGAATTAGCGTTTCAGCAGCATTATGGTTCAATAATATCTTATAAATGGTATGGAGATGGATATATTTTGATAGGGTTTTCAGCTGGCTATTTTATTGCTATATCCACGCATATAAAGGAAGTAGGACAAGAATTATTCCAAATCAAAAATCATAAGAACCTGCTCACTGGTATTGCTATTTGTGAAACTATTGGAAAAGCTGCGTCTTGTGGTGACAATAGGTAGGTATGTGGTAAAGTTTTTTAATATCCAGTTTCCACACATTTTAGACATATAACATATTCAGAATTTAAAGCTTTTAAGACTGGCTAGAATAGTGCATTCTTTAAACCTTAAAAGGGAAAATAAGATTTATATAAAAAAATGCTCGGTACATACAATATGAAACTAGTTAAAATCTATTTACTTACATATTACAGATTTAGCCGATTGAATTATAACACAAAAATTCGTAATTTAGTACTTTATCCAAAATATCTTTGTCAAAGTTATCACCAAGTCCTGTTATTAGAAATCCATTATTACGGCGGTGAAAATCATACAATTCTCGGTAGGTTGAATTGCATGAGGTTGCATGCCTACTGTCGAGAATCTTAACCAACATTTACTATGGACATAATAATAAAACCCAAACTCAGGGAAGGGAAACTAACAAATGAGGTTTGCTGACAGACAGTGACAGAAGTCATTGTAAGAATTGTCCAATAAAGAACGAAACATACAAAAAATATATTTGATGGACCTAACAGTAATTTTAAATCAAAAAATTGTGCCCTGTTGAAGGTATTAAAGAAGTGCATATCCTGGCAAAAGTTTTTACTCTGATCTGAGTTTTAGTTAGAAAAGGTATACCTAAAGGCTAATGATTAGGTCTAATTGAAGTTTGTAGAAGTTAAACCCAGATATCTATTTTGGTGGGGGTCTTTTACCTCCAGAATATTTTATCTTTGTTCCATCCTATTTTTATATAGGTGTCTCTAAAAGGTCTTTATAAAACGCTACCACAAACACCTTTGGCCAGGGATGGCGAACCAATGGCACACGAGGTAAAATGTTGGACAAGCGAATGTGTTAATTTTTTTTTCTGTGAATATTACAATATTATACGGCGGCTGAAAAGGCCAAGGATGGAAGTTTTAAGTAGAAGAAACCTTTTTTTGCTCTCCCATTTTTACCTGAAGTATTTCGTGGCTTCATGAAGTTTTAAGTTGAGAACCTTTTTTTGCTCTTTAAAATTTTTACTGACTTTAATAGTATTTTATGGCACGCGTGGGTACAGTTTTGTTCAGAAATGGTACAATCATACGAAAAGGTTTCCATCTCTACCTTAGGCCATAATACGATGATCTAACGCAATTTGCCTTAGTCCAAAAGTTGATCATTAGCAAGTTGCAAGGTATCAAAGCTTTCATTTTGATTTATTGAATTATATTTAATTTTATTTTTTCATTAGATTTTTTTTTAACCAAATATTATTTGGCTTTTCTCCAGAATAAAATTAAAAAGTTTATTTAACATTTTAAGAAAATTGAAACTTTTATACATTATGAAGAACTATTCTGCTCTATCACAATATAATAAAAGTTATTATTACTTTAAAACAAATAAAATAATAAAATATTCAATATTAAATTACTTACAATACAAATTTTTCAATCTATAAACAAAGGTTTATTGGCACTCGGTTGAAATCATTTTAATGCAATAAAATAAAATCTTAACAAGACGCCAGACGAGAACTGGGCCAATCTCTTAGAGACGCAACCATTGGCCCAGTTCTCGTCTGGCGTCTTGTTAAGATTTTATTTTATTGCATTAAAATGATTTCAACCGAGTGCCAATGAACCTTGGTTTATAGATTGAAAAATTTGTATTGTAAGTAATTTAATATTGAATATTTCTTTATTTTATTTCTTTTAAAGTAATAATAACTTTTATTTTATTGAGTTAGAGCAGAATAGTTCTTCATAATGTATAAAAGTTTCAATTTTCTTAAAATGTTAAATAAACGTTTTAATTTTATTCTGGAGAAAAGCCAAATAATATTTTGTTTAAATTTAATCTCCCAGAAAACAAATAAAACGTAAAATAGAATTTTTTGACAAAATTCTGTATTGAGGGATTTCCAGGTACTAGACAATTTTGTAACTCTCACAACACAACTCTTATAAAACCCTGAATGTTTAATGTAAGTAAGAATGAAATTTATTTATAAGTTTTCCGCAAATGGTGTGTTGGTGGTGTTGCTACAAGATCTTTTTTATTTTTAATTTATTGGTAACAAATCAAAATTTTATTCTGAACGACCCATTTATTTTTTAGTGTTAAAATTCATGATTTGTCCAATTTACAAGAAACATCAGGTGTACTAAATTTACCTCAGGAATCAGGTCTTGATCGAATAGCATGGAGTATTGACGGTCAGCTACTAGCAGTAATTACTAGAGGTGGCTCAGTGAATGTTTATGTATCTCATATGCAATTGTTGTGTGCCGTTTGTCCACCTAGAATTGCCGTTTTGTCCAGCTTAACGGAAGTAAGCCTGTACAGTTACAGTTCGGATAAGGTAGGTACTTTAAAAGTTCTTGTAAGAGTTTTCATGGTGTGCACAATTACACATAAGGGTAATAATTATAAGAAATTTAAAGAAATACTTTAAATTAAATTGTATGAAGAAATGAGCAATTTTTCGGTGTTTTCAGATCTACCATGAGACGTTTTCTTTCTCTTTCAACGTTAATTTTTCTTTTAAATGCTATATTTGATTTTTTGTAGATTTAGATAGTCCCTTTATGGACTTTCCAATAACATTAGTAAGATTTTAATATATTGTTAACCACTCCCTCGTTAAAAATGGATTTTATCAATAAAGCATTATTAAAAAAATGTATATTATTTTCTAATATATTATACCGAGTATCAGAGTTGGGTCAGTAACTGAAATTCTGTATTTGAATATAAATCTTGAATATCATATTCTAAAAAGTATTCATATACCAAGATTGGGTATTCAGGAAAACTGAAGACCAAAAAAATTCTTACCCCTACAGAAAAAAAACCCACAGATTTGTCATTACCCTTGGTACCACCTGTACAAGATACAAAAATAAACCTAAAATGAAAAATAATTGTTTAAATACACTCTTTTTATTGATAGTACCAGTTAATATACAGATCGACACATTAATGTAAAACCACGACGGTATACATTTTATTATAGTTAAATGTTTAAATTGAAGAATAATAATTGTATTTAAGAGGATGCCCGTTAAATTGAGCTAAGACGCGATTCGCTGCCGTTTTTAAAATATTTGTTTTGGAAAAAAGTTGTATATAGAAAAGTTTTTTTAAATGATCCAAAGATTATCGGAAAGTTAATTGATTTTTGGTAATGGTAATAATCAACACAAAAAATTTCCCAAAATTAAAAAACCGTAAAAATAACCAACTTTCTGATAATCTGGATCATTTTAAGAAACTTTTCTACATACAACTTTCTTCCCAAACAAATATTTGAAAAACGGCAGCGAATCGCGTTTCAGCTCATTTTAACGTGCTACGGCATCCTCTTAATGATCATATATTTCATTTTTCTGGTTAATGTCGTTATAGTTAAATAGATATAAACAAATAAAACGTGTAGAAATTGGAAGACAATAATTTTGGAAACCTTTTTTGTTAGATATTTTAAATTTTTACTCTCGTTAAATTATTGGGTGCAACCGTATTTAAAAATATGACTTAGTCAAAATATAAAACATATTAAACTTTTTAAAAAATTATCATCTACAAATAATTATATAAATGCAAAGTAAATATTTGGTGCTATAAAAAATTTACAAACTTTTTTAATATATTTATTTATTTCTTGTAACATATTTTTGTGATTAAAAAATTGTCTCTCACTTTTTAAAACAATTTATAAAGGTTATTCTTTCTTTTCCTGTACCATTAGTCACTGTAGGCATTCGATATGATGCATCAATGACAACTTGTAAAAGCAAAAATAACTAAAGATGCACAAGTGATGGATAGCATGAATATACGGTTCTATCTCCAGTGCAATATATTGGGTCTTTCTACTAAAAGTTAACGTTTACTTTGGCATTTTCGCCAATAAATTCCATTTGCCTTTAGTAAACGTCTCAACGTTTCACGGGAAAAGGGAAAGTTATTGTTACTCTTTAGCTCCTGGAGTATTTTTTTAGGGTTGGGACTACCTTTAGGGTTAAATAAAACTTTTGTATAGTTTGCCTAATTATACTAAAGTCGAACCCATTGGTATTTTCGACCGCAGAAACACGAGGCCTCTTTTTACCAGGAGATGATAATAACTGATCCAGTTTATTTTTTAGTCGTTCAAAGTCTTCCTTGTGAAATTTTTTCACAGAATTTAGGCTAACACCAGTATACATCGCGACCCTTTCTCTCTTCCGCTTAAGTGGCAGTTTTAATAAATTGGTTTCGCATTCTTCATCAAAAATTCTATAAACATTGGCAATCACCTCATGGGTTTGGCTATGTAAAGTTTGACCATGAGTGTA
>JACEGR010008087.1:0-41074 GCA_014170235.1 Listronotus bonariensis
ATATTCTAGAAGCGTTTTTTTGAGGAGAATTTAATTTCCTTTAAGAATATGAATTGGTCGAAGGTTCAATATTAACGGATTCAGAGATTTTGTATAAAAAATGCAACAATTGTTAAAAGATCTATAATTTGTGATCATGATGCGTCTCTTAAGGTTAATACTAGAGGCTGAAAATTTTAGGATATTTTTCTTTCGTCGCCATAAACAATATTTTTACATTAGAATTTTTTTGTCCAGTCTAATAAATAATTATAACAATTTCAAGATTATAAACTATTTATTACAAAAAAACTTTATTTAGTATTACTTATAGTACGTTACAGTAATATACAGTTTTAAAGTTTATTATACATTAATAGGTTGAAATAAACAAAGTAAGTTAAAAATACTTACTTAAAATTTCTAAGTTAATAATACTGGTTGCTTACAAAAAATTAAAAGGGTGTTGGGTTTTGAATTAATTAACTTAGTTAAGGGTATATGTATACATAGGGTCTGGAAACCTACCTTGGGGCAAAACACAGATAAATAGAAATCTTGTATTTAATATTATCAAAGACAAACATGTTGGAAAACAGTGTGGTTAACCGACCAGTTTGGTTGTAATCCAACTAACTCTTAAATTATTTAAACGTAAAAAATTTTTAAAATACTTTTTTAAGCATATAAAAAAATTAGCTACACTACATGCTTACTTTAAAACTAAAAATCAATCGGTTAATTAAAATGAAGTCAAGTTTGCCCAACAAATCAGGTTTCGTACTAGAGCATTATTATCAAAAACACATTTAATTAAATTTAAGTATACCGGGTGACAATGAAATTACTTAATATCCAGCATTTTATTTCCCTCACTCAAAGGGTGTACTATCCTAAAAGATCATTATTTTATGTTAGACAATTTGGTACTACATACTGGGTTAGTTAAAAGTACTGCAACTCTTAAATATCTTTAAAACCGCTAAAGCTACATTTACCAAATTTGGTATCTGGAAGGTATCGGGCATGAAGAATTTAATAGTCATATCGGTGCCGTTGCCAGATTTCCCTGTTTTGTGCTACACGTATCTTTTTGTTTTTTTATTTAGTGAAATTGTTTATTATTTTTATTGCAATAAATTGCCTACGCTAAATTTAATCAGTCCACAAATTTTTAAAATTTCTTTATTACTGACTGCTAAGATATTACAACACCACATTGTAGGTAAAAAGTTCAGATGCGCTCGAATATCTCTAAAACCATTTAAGCTGTGTTAACAAATCTTGGCATTTAAGGGTTTCTGGGCAAGAACAATTGAACAGTGATACTGTCATTGTTGCCAGATTTTTCAGTTTTGCGCTACATGTAACATTCTTGGAATTTTTAATAGAATGCCCTATTTTTTTAATTGCAATTAAAGGGGCGTCACAAATTTAGTAAGATTTCAAATTTTTAAAATTTAATCTTTACCAGTAACCGAGATATCACAACACCGCAATTTTATTAAAATTTGGCAAAAATGCTGATATTACTGATCAATTAGGCATGTCAAAAAACCTCCAAATACCAAATTTTGTAAACATAGCTTTAGCGGTTTTAAAGTTATTTGGGACCTAAATTACTCTTTGCTGAAAATGTAGTGTATCATATCTCAACAACTAATAGAGACGGAATTTTGAAAATTTAAAAACTTACTAAATTTGATCCGTCCAATTTAATGCAATAAAAATAAATAGGGCATTCCATTTAAAAAACTGAAAAAAGTACGTCTAGTACAAAATTGCGAAATCTGGCAACAGTACCAATATCAGTATTTTATTTCACATGTCCAAAACTCCTCAGATACCAAATTTGGTAAATGTAGCTTTAGCGGTTTTAAAGATATTTAAAAGTTGCAGTACTTTGTACTGACCCAGTACGTACTTCATATTTTGGTTAGTTCTGGTTAGTACGTACCACAGATTCCTGATACTAAAATATGACGATATAATTAATCCTAGTTTAAAAGTGGATGATTTCCTAGATACAGGGTGTTAAAACATTATTCTGGTTTTGGTCTTTTATAAATAATTTTGGTAATATTAGGTGTATTGCACTGATCTCGATGGATAGCCAATGCTTGTTACCTGCGCGAAACAAAAGTTACAATTTATAAGCGAAAAAATGGGTTTGTGCGCAAGCAAATCGATGGTGAACGCGCTTGGCGCCAAACAAACTATCGGGCAGAATCATGTGAATTTACAGCGCTTTTCCGTTTGAAGGACGTTAAGTCAGTACCGTATTTAAATAAATTTTAAAAATACAGTTACATCAGAAATGTCTAATACGCTATATGTCAATTGTTGCCGTATTTTAAAAAAATATATATTAAAAGCAGTCCTGGATTTAGCGGGGGTGGGGAGCAAACGGTGGTGTCTGCCCCGGGTGACACCTTTAAGGGGCGGCAAATTGAAACATGGACAGCCACTCTGAATGCGCCCCTGCAGAACCGTTCTATTTCCTCTCCCCTTGCCCCTCATGCATCATTATATGGCAGGAGGTGCATGAAGTGTTCTGACACTAATGACATAATATGCCAAAGGGCAAATAGTGAATACACTTGGTTAATATTTAAAAAATATCTGTAATAAATTATTGTGGTTAATTATTTTACCAGAAAAAAATAACATAAACACGGATGACCAAAACAAAAACAAGAATATCAAATCTGTCAAATCTTATACACGTACGCCATGTCAACACAAGCGTTTATCCGATATTTCAGAGAGTGATTTTTCAAGTATTTTAAGGTAAAAGTTCCTATGAACGTGTGGTTCTAAGATGCTTCGCTTTCAAGATACAGAGTGTCAAAAGTTTTATTTTTGTTTATGTTTTTCTGCATAATTTCTAAATAATGCCGATTTCCGAACGAAAAGTGGTACCTGGGGTTTTTGAGACGCATGAGGGTGAATTTGTTTCTTAATTTGAAGCTCTTGCCGCAGCGGGGAGCGCTAGCCACATGCTTATATTCTCACTTTTTCGGAAGGCTCTAATGACTTTTGTACAACCCTGTAGTTTACATTTTTGTTAAAAATGGATTCCTTAGTCACTTTTACGTAAAGGTACTCTTATTGAGATGACGCTAGGAGCAACCGTTTTCGAAATATTTTGAGTTTAAAATAATCGATGCATGCGCTTGCCAATAAATACATATGCTCAAGTAAAGACCGCCGAAAATGACGGTTTTATCAAGTAGCGGTCTTTGCTTAGCATATATTATTGCTAAGCGTATGCATCGATTATTTTAAACTAAGACATTTCTGAAAACGGTTGCTCCGAGCGTCATCTAATAAGAGTACCTTTTTTACGCAAAAATGACTAAGGAATCCATTTCTTTAACAAAAATGTAAATACAGAGGTTTGTACAAAAGTGACAAAATTAAAAATATTAAATAATGTTTAGGAAGTGATTACAAGAAAACGGCTTGTTCTCCGGAAATTTACTAAGAGAGCTTTTTTGTAGAGAATTTAATTTTCATCAAGAATGTGAATTGGTCAAAAGTTTAAGATTGACGGATTCCGAGATTTTGTATAAAAATGCAACAATTGTTAAAAATCTATAATTTCAGGTTTATATTTAAGGCAGAAAATTTCAGTATATTTTTCTTTCGTCGTCATGAACAATATTTCCAGAGAAAAAAATGTAGATCCGGAGCTGTGTATAACGCTTAATCCTATGAAACCTTTCGCAATTTCCATATTAAATAACAACCTTGATGAAAAGAGCTACAACTGGACCAAAAGTTAATGGAAAATGAATATATAAAATTAAATTTGAACAAAATTTTCTTTATCCAGTTTTTTTTCTTCAGTTTTCTCAAGTTTAGCTACAAAAAAATGTATAAACCATTCCAGAAGAAAATCATAAATAAAACTTAACTATTTTCTATTCTTTCTTACTGATTTTGTAATATTAGTTGGCCCTGAAATTAATTATCGGCAAACTTGTCCAAAACTAATAAGTTTACCCAACTAAGAAATCAAATTAAGCAGCATTCTAAGATAAATAAGGAACCTATTTTATTGGTAAATGCGATTAAACCCAGAGCGTGAATCAAAACCACAAACTTTCTTTATACTCGTATACACTGTAAGGGCTGGCCAAGTGATTATGTCGGCAGTTACTTAATGCAAAATTAAAGGGGATGTAATATTCTCAACCTATATACAGGGTTTTAGGAAAGGTAAGGTCAAAAATGGTAGGGGTGATAGAGGGAGCCAAAATAATGTTGATACTTCATAACATAAAGAAAAGGTACAGCGCGCTTCGTTAGGAAGATATTGAAAACTTAGTTCAATTATACCTTTTAAACTGTTGCCACAGTACCAATGATATTTGAGCAACTAAATATCCTCATACTAGTGCTTCTTTCTATAGGTAAACGGAAATTCTGTGAGTCGGAATAATACAGAGTGCGACGATTTTTTAAAATTGTATGTATACATTTTTAACAGAGGTGACAAATGGAACATTTTGCTTTGACCGTTTCTTTCACTCAATATTTATGTACAAAAAAGGTATAACTTATTTAAATCGATATCTTGGACCGTTATTAACTAAATCACATTATAAGCCCAGACAAACCACCATTTTGTATGTCGTCGTAATGCTGCGAAAACTCATTAAGTCAAAAATGTGCCTAGAAATGTGAAAAATATAGTAAAAAGCGTGGGGTGCTTAATATATTAAATGTTATAATTATTATATTTGCCAATATCTATGATGGAAAAGTTATGAAAAAATAGTAAAATGCACCCCACGCTTTTTACTATGAAGTTACAATATTTTTTTAATGAAAAATTATTTTCTAATTTTTAGTTCGGTTGCATATAAAAGCGTGTTTTTTTAGTTTTTTAAACTATTAATTATTTTTCATTTTTAGTTCGTTATATCAATTAATTTTTAAAAATAAATGCTCCAGTTTATTCACTAAAAAATTTTTTCGCATTTTGTCAAGAGTAGCAAAGTTTTTCAGATTGACTTTCTGAAAATAACCTAATATAAAATTTGAGTAAAATCGATTCAGATCGAACTCTTGAAATAGCCGGTGGTTGGTACCACTGGGACGTACAGGTGACAGATGACACTTGGTGGTATCAAGCAGTGGTTATAATAATATACTGGATTTTTTTTGTTCCTGGCGATCCAAACCAGGATAACGGGATACTGTTTGCAGATTATTGCATTGTCATGGGTCCTTAATACGTGTGCAAAGTTTCAAAGAAATCGAATTAAAAAAATATAGGTTTTTCAGATAATTGCATACGCAAATTATTTTATTGTTTTAAGTTATTGAAATTAAAACATGTTGTTAAAAAATGTAAGATATATTTTACATCATATAATTGTTGAAAAAAACAAAAGTAAAAGCAAAAAAGTGACTTAGTGAGTTTGTGAAGCAAGCCGACGATGTAATAAAAAATACTTTTTTTTAAAGAAAATTACTAAAATACGGTAGAATCTTAAAAAATAGTTTTTATCTGTATTATAAAATTTAAGAGGCTCACAAACACCATTTTTAATAATTTTAACACATTTTAATGACTTCCTTAAATATTTTTTTTATTACATATAAAATGCTGTATGTGTGGATTAAAAATGTGGTTTTATAAAAAACAGGGCAAAATTTTAAATTTGTCACCTGTTTCAAAAATTAAAAAAAAATGTTACTTATGGAAACAAGGGATATTTAGTTGCCAAATATCATTGGTACAGTTTTAAAGAAATAATTAAAATAAGTTTTTTTATTTTTGGATAAACCACGAAGGCTAAAAACCCAAATACTAACGATTGTGGGTGTTTTAAGGAGGGTAAGAGGAAGTTTGTTAATACGAGACTTAAATACTTAAAGATTTGGGGAGAAGAAACGACCTCCGCTGGCGGCAGGTTTCACATTCTAGAAACTCGAGGGATAAGAGAACAAAAAGTGAGAATTTCGGGGCCTATCCAGTTGGACCGTAGAGGGATGCATACGTGCCGCACTACGAGCTCCCTGGTGGGAGTTTTTTAGTCTAACTTAAAAAGTCAATATCTCCCTAATAAAACGGGATAGAACTTTCTTTTATATAAAGAACTAACAATATTTTGGCTCCCTCTATCACCCCTATTATTATTGACCCCGCCTTTCCAAACACCCTGTATACAGGGTGTCTCTAAAAGGTCTGTACAAAATGCTACCATAGACTTCTTGGGCCAAAATATAACGATCTAAACCAATTTATCTTAGTTGAAAAGTTAACCGTTTGCGAGATACAAGTTGTCAAGGTTCTTATTTTATTTTAGTTATCCTTAAATATTTAATTTATTATTGAAATATTTTTTTTTGAAATACGGTATCAAGGGTTTTATTAAAGTAAAGAATCTAAATCTACCCATATTTTTGCCTTTAAATGTAGAGGGAGCCACCTGATGTCTTTTGCTTTTGTTTAGAGTTTCATTACTTTTTTTCTTGGTATATTATGATTCTAGTGGATTATTTTTATTTTTCCATATTTTTTGTACACAAAAGGAATACCCAATAAATATCACTACGTGCAACCGATACTAAAATATTTTAGTTTAAAGGTTTTCTTTCACATAAGACATTCCCTTTACGCTTTATTTAGGCAACCCGAGTTTCTCTAAAAGGGCCGTACAAATTGTTACTACAATTTTCTTACGCCAAAATACAACAATTTAACCCAATTTGCATTAGGTAAAAAATTAAGCGAGGTACAGGGTGTCCAAATAAAAAAAATATAAATCGACAATGCAACACCCTGTATTTTGCAAAGGAGCAACCTTTCGACTAAGGTAAATTGCATAAGATCGTTGTATTTTGGCCCAAAGAATTTGTAGTATTATATTATACAGACCTTTTGGACACTACTAGGTGGCCTAGATAAAGCGTGAATGAATGCAATGGCAAACTTTGGTATGAAATAACATGTTTATCTCAAATATCTCAAAAACGGTTGCTCGTAGCAATATTTATAAAGTATACCTTTTTTGTGCCAAAAATATGGAAGCATAAAAATTCCATACTAAAATTATAATATACCAAGGTGAAAAAAGTAATAACGCTTTGAACCAAAACAAAAGACTGCAGGTCCTAGAGTCCCAAATCATAGTTCGAATCCTCTAGATCTCTTTCTTACTACCAACCCCGAACTCTATCAAACATCTGTCACAGCTCCCCTAGGTCGCTCGGATCATGGCTTAGTTACTATATCTTATCCTGCACATCCCGAGGTAAATGAATACATGCCACCACGCACAGTATGGCACTACAACTCAGCCGATTGGGATGGCCTAAGGGACTTCTTCGCCACTTACCCCTGGAATTCCATCTGCTTTTGTTCTCGTGATCCTTCTGTAATTTGTAATCAACTAACTGAATCAATTCAATTGGGCATTAAAACCTATATTCCACACACCATCAAGAACCCCAAACAATCCAATAGCAAACCCTGGTTTTCCAAATCTTGTGATAAAGCTAGAATTTTAAAAGTTTAGTCTCACAAGAAGTTTCTACAGGATCCTAGTCCAGAAAACCGACAGGCCAGCATTGAAGCAAGAAACTACTACAATCAAACAATTTCTGAAGCCAAAGACTCCTTTGACAATCGTATTAAAAACAAAGTTCTTTCTGGCTCAAATGGCAGCAAATCTTTCTGGTCCTTTGCGAAAAACATAAGTAGGAATTTTTGTACCAGTTCTTTTCCACCGCTAACTTTGGAAGGTGAAATTATTTCTACCGCTAAAGGAAAGGCAGAACTATTTGCTAAACAATTTGCTGCCAATTCAACCCTTGACCCTCCCGTAAATCATCCAATTCCAGCGGTTACCCCAGTTCCTCATAAAATGCCCGATATTATTTTTAAGGTAAAATACATTAAGCGTATCCTTTCTTCCCTTAACACCAAGAAATCGTCTGGGCTGGATGGCATACCAGCAATCGTTTTAAAAAAATGTGCTCCAGAACTTGCACCAATCTTAACTCGGCTCTTTCGAATTTCTTACGACACAGGTGTCTTTCCGGAGAGCTGGAAAGCTGCACGTGTTCAACCTATTCCAAAGAAAGGATCTAAATCTCTTCCATCTAACTATAGACCAATTTCAATTCTCTCAGTTCTTTGTAAAGTAATGGAAAAATTAATTAATTCACAAATTCTTAAGTACTTAGAAAAACACAAAATTTTGCATGACAGGCAGTATGGATTTCGCCACAAAAGATCTACAGCAGATCTTCTTTCCTTCGTTTCACACTGTTGGAATAAGTCTCTTGAGTTTCTAGGCGAGTCCCAGATCGTTGCTCTTGATATATCCAAAGCTTTTGACCAGGTCTGGCATGCCGCACTTCTTAATAAACTTCCCTCCTATGGTCTTTCAACTAAACTCTGTACTTGGCTCTCTAGTTATCTATCTGATCGTCGTATATCAGTTATTGTGGACGGCCATTCTTCAAGCTTTCACCAAGTAAATGCTGGAGTACCTCAAGGCTCAGTTCTGGCACCAACATTGTTCCTTCTTCACATCAACGACCTTCTTTCGTCCACAACTAATTCCATTCATAGTTTCGCCGACGATAGTACCCTTCACTCCAGTTTTCAGGTTCCTAAACCCATCACTAAACCTGACTTGGAAAACAAACGCAGAGCGATGCAGATATCTCTTCCGCAGGATCTTAATTTAATATTGGATTGGGGCGCCAAAAATCTCGTCCATTTTAATGCAGCCAAAACACAATCATGTTCCTTGTCGCGAAAAGAGTCATCAAATACCCATCCTCTACTTATGAGCGGCCAAATTTTACAGAGCAAAGACACCTTCAATCTTGTGGGCGTCACATTTGAAAGTAACCTTAACTGGCAAAAACACATTGTATCTATAGCCACGGCAGCCTCAAAAAGCTTGGATTTCTCTTTCGAGCCAAAAAGTATTTCTCCCTTTCTAATTTATACACTTTATATGTGTCTCAAATCCGACCTCCCTTGGAATATTGTTCTCATATCTGGGGCATGGCGTCCCCACAACCCTAAGCATTCTTGATTCTATTCAAAGAAGAGCTATTCGTCTCATTAATGAGCCTTCACTTACAGAAAGGCTTCCCTCTCTTGCCCATCGGGGCTGTGGGGATTTATCGCTTTTTATAGGTACTTCCATGGCTTCTGCTCTGAAGAATTGTCCAGTACCTATAGTTCCTCCACTCACGGTTCCCAACAGAGAAACTCGTGGTTCCGCGCGTATGCATCCCTATATGGTCCAACTGGACAGGCCCCGAACTTCCCACTTTGTTCGTTCTTTTTTCCCTAGAGTTTCTAGATTGTGGAACCTGCTACCCGCGGAGGTCTTTCCTTCCCCCAAATCTTCAAGTATTTAAGTCCCGTGTCAACAAACTCCCTTTTACCTCGCTTAAGACACCCACGGTACTTTAGTATTTAGGCTTTTAGCCTTAGTGGTTTGTCCAAAAAAAAAAACAAAAAGGTGGCTTCCTCGAACGATTAACTTTTTAACTAAGGTAAATTGCATTAGATCAGTGTATTTTGCTTTAAGAAATTTGTGGTAGCATTTTGTACAGACCTTTTAGAGCCACCCTGTATATTTAAAACGCAAGGCTCCAAATTTAGCCACTTTGTTCAGAGTTGCTTCCCTACAAAGATACAGAGCGTTAAAATTTCAAGCACAAAATCAGTTTTTTTAATACTTTTAATATGCTTAGGCCAATTTGGATAAAAATTGGTACATTTTTTTTTAATGTAATAAGGCGCTTATTGAGCTTTAACCAAATTATTACTATTGGGTCCAGTGGCATCTCAGTGGACACTGCAACTTATATTATTGAGAAAAAAGTACGCCACCGACATTTTTTAACGTTTTTATATTTTTTTATAATTAGGCAATTAATAGTACAACTTTTAAATTTTTTGTTTTTTTTTTCGAGTCTAGCTTCGTTTTCGAGAAAAAAGTTTAGAGTCACTTTAATTTCTTCTAAAAAGTACCCATAGACGACATGGTAAAAACACAAAAATAAAAAATACAATTATTTATTTAAAATAAATAAGCAGTCATGTATCTTACCGGAAATCGTTATTTTTCTTATCTACTGAGGTTAAAATTGTATATTTTTTAATGTTGGATTTTATTTTATGCTGTTTATGGATCCTTTAAGTATCACCTAAGTGGCTAAGAGACCTTTTTTCATAAAATAATATAAGAAAACACACCTTAAAGTTTCCGTACCGTCGTTAGAAAACACCCTGTACACATCAACCAATGATACACCTGCACCAACACAACATTGGTGCAGGACAAACTGCACCAATTTACATATTCTTCTTTAAAAATGATCCTTTGGTTACCGAGATCTTTCAACATAATTTTTTATTGTTTTATTAAAATTATTGCTTTCTATCAAAACAAAATTATATTGAATTTGTAAAAACTGATAGAAGAATCCAACTACACTATGACTAAGGGTACATCGTAAAAATCGAATTCGATTGGACGAATCGCATTGAATATAATACCGTGCCCTTCGTCCTCGAATTTATCGGATGCAGATAATCCGGTTCTAAATTCTTTTTAATTTGACAAAGAAAAATATATACAATGACAATGATAGCAAACAAATAAAAATAAACTTCTAACCTTACTTTTGTAGTATTTTTTTAATTAATTTCATTTAATTTCAGAAAATAATCATACAAACCACTTAAAAACAGTATCACAATATTTCAGCAAATACTTAAGCTTATTTTATTTTCCACACAATTTTTTCTACACTTATCGGCTGTTTTACTTAAGTGTCACTTTTTAAACCTTTTCCAAAACCGTAAATATCCTACAAATATAACCTCCAATTGGACTGAACTCGATTCAAATCAGGATTGACTTATGGCGTTCAATCCAATCCCTTACTCAATCTAAACCGTGTATATCGCAATTTTTAGTCGGATTAAGTTTTATCCGATCGGTTGAATCGGATCCAGTATAACGTTGTACCCTTAGTGTATAAATAGGTAAATTTTTTAAAATTACTTCCATTCTTTCAAATTATACCGCATGCCCATGGGTTACACAGAGCGGTTCCTAAGCTATACCTTTTTTGTGTAGAAAACAAACTGTAGCAACTTTTGTTCTATCATCAATGATGTCAATAAATTGGGGACTTAGCTAAGCCAAAATAAAACTATTATTTATTATTTATTGTAAAGTTAGTTCTGACATATGTTTACCTTTAAAACCTAAAAATACTGATGGTTAAAAACGTAACCGATATTCAAAACCATATAAATTAATTTTCGTAAAAAATGTATCAAATAATAAAAACTGGTACTTTTCCGAAAAATATACTTTCAGCTTTTCAATAAGCCATATTTATACATTTTTTTTTAAATCTGTGTCTTAAGCAAGGTAAGAGGAAGTTTGTTAACATGGGACTTAAAAACTTGAAGATTTGGGGTTCCACAGTCTAGAAACTCTAGGGATAAAAAACGAACGAAATGGGAAGTTCGGGGCCTCTCCAATTGGACCATATAGGGATGCATACGTGCGGCACCACGAGTTTCTCTGTTGGGAGCTGCAAGAGGAGGGACTATACTGAATAATTCGTCGGAGCAGAAGCCGTAAAAGTATCTATAGAAGAGCGATAGATCTCCCACAGCTCGACGATGGGCAAGAGAAGGAAGTCTTTGAGTAAGTAAAGGATCATTAATAAGACGAACAGCTCTTCTTTGAATGGCATCAAGAATGCTGAGGGTTGTAGGGGATGCCATTCCCAGACATGAGAACAATATTCCAGAGAGGGTCGAATTTGGGACACATACAAAGTGTATAAGTTGGAAGAAGAAAAATACTTTTTGGCTCGGAAAAGAAATCCAAGCTTTTTCGAAGCCGCGGTGGCTATAGATACAATGTGTTTATGCCAGTTAAGGTTATTCTCAAATGTGACGCCCACAATGTTGAATGTGCCCCCGCTCTGCAAAACCTGGCCACTCATAAGCAGAGGGTGAGCGTTTGATGATTTCTTTCGCGACAAGGAACATGATTGTGTTTTGGATGCATTAAATTGAACGAGATTTTTGGCGCCCCAATCCAATATCAAATTGAGATCCTGTGAAAGAGATATCTGCATCGCCCTGCGTTTGCTTTCCAGTCGGGTTGAGAGATTGGTTTGAGAACCTGAAAAGTGGAGTGAAGGGTACTATCGTCAGCATAACTATGAATGGGATTGGTTGTGGAAGAAAGAAGGTCGTTGATGTAAAGAAGAAACAAAGTTGGTGCTAGTACTGAACCCTGAGGCACTCCAGCATTAATTTCGTGAAAGCTTAAAGCGTGGCCATCAACAATGACTGATATACGTCGATTAGAAAGATAACTGGAGAGCCAAGTACAGAGTTTAGTTGAAAGACCGTAGGAGGGAAGTTTGTTTAGAAGTGCGTCATCAAGATTTGGTCGAAAGCTTTAGATATATCAAGAGCAACGATCTGGGACTCACCTAGAAACTCAAGAGACTTGTTCCAGTTGTGCGAAACGAAGGAAAGAAGATCTGCTGTAGATCTCTTGTGACGAAATCCGTATTGCCTGTCATGTAAAATTTTATTATTTTTCTAAATACCTAAGAATTTGCGAGTTAATGGATTTCTCCATTACTTTACAAAGCATTGAGAGAAGTGAAATGGGTCTATAGTTGGATGGAAGGGATGTAGATTCTTACTTGGGAATAGGCTGGACACGTGCAGCTCTCCAGCTGTCTGGAAAAATACCCGTGTCCTAAGAAATTCGAAAGAGCTTGGTTAAAATGGGTGCAAGTTCAGGAGCACATTTTTTAAAACGATTGCTGGTATTCCATCTAGCCCAGACGATTTCTTAGTGTTAAGAGAAGAAAGGATACGCTTAATGTGTTTTACCTTGAAAATAATATTGGGCATTTTGTGAGGAACTCGGGGAATAGTTGAAACTGGATGATTGACAGGTGAATAAAGGGTTGAATTGGCAGCAAATTGTTTAGCAAATAGTTCGGCCTTTCCTTTAGATGTAGAAATAATTTCATCTTCCAAAATTAATGGTGGAAAAGAACTCGTACAGAAATTTCTACTGATGTTTTGGGCAAAGGACCAGATGGATTTGCTGCCATTTGAGCAAAAAGTACTTTGTTTTTTATATGGTTATCAAAGGAGTCTTTGGCTTCTGAGATTGTTTGGTGGTAGTGGTTTCTTGCTTGAATGCTGGCCTGTCGGTTTTCTGGACTAGGATCCTGTAGAAACTTCTTGTGAGCCTGAACTTTTATAATTCTAGCTTTGTCACATGTTTTAGTGAACCAAGGTTTGTGATTAGAGGGTTTGATGGTTTTCTTGGTGTGAGGTACATAGGTTTCAACGCCCAATAGAATTGACTCGGTCAGTTGCTTACAGATTTCGGAAGGATCCTGGGATGCCGAAATTATAAGGTTAACATGAAAAATGAAGGAATTATCATTTTTGCATTTTTTCAGTTTTACTTCTGATATATAAATCTGGTTTTAATCAAGGGTTCTTGATAATTTAATTACAATAACGAAACCAACAAAAAGACGTTTAAATTCATAAACGAAAATAATTACAATTATAATGAAATTTATTTGCACGCATGTAGATGCCAATAGATCCTTGGACAGTCGACCAGCGATGGTCGAAGTCGAAAGGACTGTTAAGTCGCGTCCAGACTTGCAACAATGCGCCGTGACGCTCCACGCTGCATACCACGCCACATAAAGCGGACGTGGACGTGGACGAAATTCACGTCGTTTCAAAGACTTGTCGGTTTTTTGGCGTCAGAAGAGTGCGCAAACAGGTTGGTAAGTTTGAACGAATGTTTGGCGAATTGTTGCAAGTCTGTACGCGGCTTTAGATTTCGAGGGCGTTGGACCAGGCCCGAAGAGTCTTAAAAACATGTTTTTATATCTTATTTAAGAAATAAGAATTCCTTTGCCAGAACTATTATCTTCAGCGTTACTGCAATATTTTGTTCGTTAATTTTTTTAACTGAACGTGGTTATAGCCAAAGTGCGTTTTTACACACACCGGCATTTGCCGATGACGGCTCCGGTACCATATAACATATCTTTTACACGGGACCGGCAAATAAGTCGGGCCGGGCTATGTGTAAAAATACTAATTTCTTTATATTAAATTCGGCGTTGGTGCCGACACCGGCACCGACATTGCCGGTGTGTGTAAAAACGCACTAAGGATGTGTTTATGTTGGAGCGGTGAGGAACGGGGTTAGCAGCGCGGTTCGACAAAATCACCTTTATGGTAGAGTAATATAAGGCTGCTTCGGTCGAGCTGCGCTGCTAACCTTGCTTAAAACCGCTCCAATATAAACACAGCCTAAAGGAAATAGCAGCAATCAGTTGAGAACTTATTTCTTATTTGTTAATTGATACTAACCACGTATTACAGTTTTAACCTCTAACGAAGCTTTGTTCTACCTTGTTATTCTAATAAAATATCCAGTAAAACATTTAATTTTAAAGAACCTTCAATTTAGTTTACAGCTTGTAAACTAAATTACCCAGGTCATTTTACAAAAATAAGATAAAATAAATCTCAGCAAAGTTACCCGGTATTGTTAAATTAAACGATGAACTCAGTTTTCGCTTCTACGCTTTTAAAATCATCAACTCTCCTAAACTGTTTTGATCGTTTCTGGAATTTAATAAAAGTAATCTAGTTAGTTTCTCTTCGTTTAAGGCGTTATTAAATTGAAGTAGACTAAAAATATATATTTTTAGGAAAATAATTATTATTTTAAAAGAAAATAAGGTAACCGTATATTTTTATACAGGAAGTTTAACATCTCTAGGAAAGCTTTAAAGCATTTAATTTAATTCTGTGCCTTATGCTAAAAAATTGGGATTTAACCAATTACCTTTTTTCAAATGTAGATAAAGAAAGATACCAAAAGGCAAATATTTTTAATTTATTTAGATAGTTCTTGATACCTCTTAAATAGTATAATAAAACTCGGTATCTGGGGGTTTCTGACATAAACTCTTTAGATCCCATATTATTTTTCTGTGTTAACTCTAGGGCGTCACCTACACTACTTCTAAGTTCTCTGAAATGTCGCAACTTTTATTTGGCTTCCTGTATATACCATTTAAGTAAAACGGTAAACTCCTTTATGTTTCCTACACATATATAGTTTGTAGGAATCGCTCTGTGTAAACGTTATTGAGATACTTGTTTAAGTTGGTTAGTATAATCAAAAAATATACGAAAGAATTTATTAATTTTGCCTATATCTAATACGTTATAATTTAAAAGTAATTTTTGTTATACTGAACAAAAAAACAATAAAGCTAAGTCATAAAAATTCGACGTAGAGGTATATTTTGAGTAATTAAACCTCGAATTAAACAATGTAATTTTTTATTTTAAAGATATCTTTTAAAATAAATCCCAATATTCAAAGATCTGTTTTAATTGTCTATAAGGTGTTTATTATTATTATTGTTTTCTTAAATTTTGATTTTGTAGATTTACTGTCATGTACTATGTATTTTTACAAATTCCTAAAATAAGTTATTCAAACTAATTTTTATGCCAAGTTTTTATCCCGGACACTATCAAATTCTCATGTACCGTCATGCAAAGTTATTTAAAACCTCCCTTAACTTTTTAATTTTTTACTGTACATAATATCAGTTTATTGTGGGAACTGTAATTTTTAGATAATAAACTGGATTTTTATCATTTTTCAAGGTATAAGAAGGTACCACAAAATGTATAATTGTTCTAAATAAAACACACTATACTGCTTGAGCAAGCAGTTTTGGTACATCGGCTAGTAATAGAATAACAAAACAAGCAGTATTAGTCAGGCATGTTTACATGCCGGGATTTAATTAGATTGTCTCTTTTCCTCACATTAACTATGTGTTATGTTATTTAGCTTAACCTGTATATTGTACAAACATGTATTATTTTCTTTAAGGAATAACTGCAGTTAACTTACTTTTGTAGATATTATCAGAATTTAAAAATCTTTAGATGACCATATTTCCAAAATTATTTTAAAGAGATTGTTTTAAGTGTCATATTTTAAAGCTCTTTTAAATACCTTTTTAAGAAAATAAAATATACATGATGTTCCATACAAAAAGTTATACCTTTTGTCGTACCCTGTTTACCTTTAGAGAAAATTTAAAAAATCCGATTACTACAATTTAAAAAGTACATTTAATCCAACAAAGAAACATTTCGTGGGTGACCTGGCAAAGCCAGATTAAATAAATATTTTGAAATCATGAAGGTCACCTGCGAATTGTATTTATTTTGCACCATAAAACATAGAAAAAGTCACCAGGGATGGAAAGTTATAACTGGCCATCCCATACATCCCAGTAATACTTAGCAATCTGTCAAAATTATGTTCTTTAGCCGATGATTTAAAAAAAAATTATTGTATTTGTTTAATTTTAACTGCTTAAGAAAGTTTTAGACAAAGGCTTACAAAGCCATTTCTTTTAATAATAACTGACTTGAAAAAAATTGATAAAAAACAATAAAGAAAGATAAAAATATTTACATATATATTGTTTTTATTTTATCTGTGTATCAGTGCCCTGTTTGTGTCATTTTTACATCAGAAAAATAAATATAAAAATATTTTATATTTTTCCGTACAAGAAAGTCGATTTAGTATTTTGTGAAAAGACATATTTACTGCCCCTAGGATGCGTTTAAACAATAACTGTTAAATGGTATTAATATTTTATACACGCTGTTTCCTAACTGCGGTAGGAAAAATTTAGGGGCGTATTCCTAGGAAAATTTTAGGATAAAAAGTGTAGTTTAACAAAGGTCCTCAATTTTTTTGTTCTTCCCATACAAGGTGTTAAACTTAAAAAAAAGCTACACTAGTGGAAAAAATTAAAGAAAACAAGAAAAAATGAAAATTTTTGAGATGTTTCAAGTGGCTATATTTCGCATAAAAATGGTCGTCCTAAAATTTAAAAAACAAAAAAAATAAGCTTAACGTTTCTAGTTTTGAGATCTTGCAATAAAAAAAAACAAGCAACGTGTACCGCGCAATTTTCATGAATTTAAAAGATTTTTTTCGAAATTTTTCGGTCCTTTTTTTTAGTCTAAAAACTTTTTTCAACTTGACCGCTATATGGATTAAATAACTTGTTCATTCAGCTTGAATTTGCTTTTTCTAAAAGTTTGATACGACCAGTTTTCGCTAAGATATTGAACTTTCAATAAAAAATTATCTTTTGTTTTTAATCATCAATATCTCAGCAACCACTGATGGCACAAGAAAATTAAGAAGGGTTTTAAAATCTTGAATAAATTCTTTACAAAAATCGGCTATGATTTTTTGAGTTTTTTTATTTTTTAGATATTTAAAAAATTAAGAAAAAAAGAGCCTTTTCTTGCTTTCGGAATAATCAAGCGCTAAATTAAAAATATCAAGAAAATCAGTAATGTTAAGTATGCCTTTTACGGATTAATAGGTATACCTGCAAAAACCCCACAAAGTTTTAATTCAATCCGTCGAACCATTTTTATTTTGTCCCTTTTGAACGAACTTTTGGAAAAGAATTATGCTATATCGATTTTTACTTTAAATGATTATAATCTTAAACAAAAATTAAAACTATTTTTTTAATTTTTATGGATTTATTTGTCTATAAATTTATAAAAAATAACACAAAAAAACTTTTGCGGTTTTGTTTTAATAATTTTTTTAATATTATTTTCTATTTTTATTTTTTTATTATTTTTTTTTCCTATAAATTTAAAGACTAATATCATTTTTTAAATAATTTTTTCTATAAAACTTTTTTGAAATTTTTGGGAAATTTGTTATAAAACTATTCATATCAAAGGTTAATATTTATGTGTTAACTAGAGGTCGCCACGTACACTACTTTCAATTTCTCTAATTCCTCTTTAGTACCATTAAAGTAAACCAGTAAATTCTCCTATGCATTCTTCACAAAAAGGTGTACCTTGTAAAGAAGGCTCTGAGCCACTGTTTAAAGATTTTTGCATTTAAATAATAAATGAAAAAAATTAATGTATGTACCGTCTAAGTAAAATAATTCTCCTATGCTTTATACACAAAAAAGGGCATACTTTGTAAGAATCGCTCTGAGCAACAGTTTTCTAGATATATGCCTTTAAGTTCTTTAGTGCAACCCACAAATTGCTTTAAAAACAGCGTGTTAGTCATTACAAAAATTGCCTCATCATTAGCAAAGATTTTAATGTATTTATCCATATACTTTTGGTTGCACTTAACCACTTAAATGCAAAAATCTTTAAACGGTGGCTCAGAGCCTTCTTTACAAGGTACACCTTTTTGTGTAGAATGCATAGGAGAATTTACTGGTTTACTTTAATGGTACTAAAGAGGAATTAGATAAATTGAAAGTAGTGTACGTGGCGACCTCTAGTTAACACATAAATATTAACCTTTGATATATGAATAGTTTATGTTAAGAAACCCCTAGATACCGAGTTTTATTACAATTTTCCTAAAATATCAAAACAGTTTTATAGAAAAAATGATTTAAAAAATTGATCTTAGTCTTTAAATTTATAGGAAAAAATAATAAAAAAATAAAAATAGAAAATAATAATAAAAAAATATTAAAACAAAACAGCAAAAAGTTTTTTTCGGTGTTATTTTTTTATAAATTTATAGACAAATAAATCCATAAAAAACTCTAAAAATTTTGTTTTAATTTTTGTTCAAGATTATAATCATTTAAAGTAAAAATCGAAATAGCTTAATTCTTTTCCAAAAGTTCGTTCAAAAGGGACAAAATAAAAATGGTTCGATGGATTGAATTAAAACTTTGTGGGGTTTTGCAGGTATACCTATTAATCTGTAAAAGACATACTTAACATTACTAATTTTCTCGATATTTTCAATTTAGCGCTTGATTATTCCGAAAGCAAGAAAACGCCCTTTTTTCTTAATTTTTCAAATAAATCTAAAAATAAAAAACACTCAAAAATCATAGCCAATTTTTGTGAAGAATTTATTCACGATTTGAAAACCCTTCTTAATTTTCTTGTGCTATCAGTGGTTGCTGAAATATTGATGGTTAAAAACAAAAGATAATTTTTCATTCAAAGTTCAATATCTCAGCAAAAAGTGGTCGTATCAAACTTTTAAAAAAGCCAATTAAAGCTGAATAAAGAAGTTATTTAATCCATTAGCGGTCAAGTTGGAAAAAAGTTATTAGACTAAAAAGGGACCGAAAAATTACGAAAAAAATGTGTTTCGGAATTCATGAAGATTGCGCGGTACACGTTGCTTGTTTTTTTTTTATTATTGCATGATCTTAAAACTGTAAACTTGAAGCTTTAAAATGTTTTTTTTTTATTTCAGGACGACCATTTTTAGGCAAAGATTCAGCCACTTGAAAATTCTCAAAAATTCTTGATACTTTCTTGCAACCTTTAATTTTTTCCACTAGGGAAGTGTTTTTAAAAATGTAACATATACACTTTTTATCCTAAAACTTTCCCAGGAATACGCCCCTAAATTTTTCCTACCGCAGTTAGGAAACAGCGTGTATAAAATATCAATACCATTTAACAGTTATTGTTTAAAGTTTAAAGGTATACTAAACGTATCTAAGGGAAGTAAATATATCTTTTTACAAAAGACTAATTCGACTTTCTTCTACGGAAAAATATTAAATATTTTTATATTTATTTTTCTGATGTAAAATGACACATGGATACACGGATAAAATGAAAAAAAAACAAGTAAATATTTTTATCTTTTATTGTTTTTTATTAAATTTTTGCCAAGTCAGTTAATATTTAAAGAAATAGCTTTGTAAGTCTTTGTCTAAAAAATACATTTTGTATTTTTGTTTTTTAAATCATTGGCTAAAAAAATAATTTTGACATATTGCTAAATATCACTGGAATTTATGGGATGTCAAGTTATAACTTTACATTTCTGTGGACTTTTTATATTTTTTATGGTGCAAAACAAATACAACTCGCAGGTGACCTTCATGATTTCAAAAGAATTACCGGGCAAAACTAAAACCTTCTATCTGATTTTAACCGTTTTTTGCAGAAGGACAAAATAATTATTTAATCTGGCTTTGCTAGATCACCCGCGAAATATTTTTTTTGTTGGATTAACTGTACTTTTAAAATTGTTGTAATCCGGTTTTTTTTCTAAAGGTAAACAGGGTAAAATAAAAAATGACATTGTTTAATTACTCAAAATATGCCTTTAAGCCGAATTTTTAAAACTAAGCTTTATTGTACAAGTAAGTACCTAAAACCACATACAAAATACCTAACTTATATTTTCCAAAACTAACCCGAACAAAAGAGTCATAAAAGTTTTACATACGGCAATGAACAATAATTATGATCCACACCTCTTTTAATTAACTTTAGTAAGAAAACATAGATACTTAAATTATCGGTATTTTTAACCCAAATTTTAAAATCCAATATGTCATAAATGTCTTAGTTTTTGAAGTACAGGGTGTTAAAGTGTTTTAAAAAATTGTGTTTTTACAATCCACTTAATACCAATTTGAATATTTTGAATAAAATTGTGGAATGCCTATAAAAGACATTTTTTGGCATACAAATTAAAAAAAAGATGTAACTAACCAGAACTATTCATGACCCCCTCCCCAATGTCAATCAATTAAATTACACGTATCTGTGCTTTTTACTGTAGTTTCTCTTTCAGTTCAGTAAAAGAATGAAGATTCCAAGGTTGTCAACTCTGAATGCATCCCTGATGTTTAAGCATATACCAGTCTAGAGGTAGCTTTGCCGCACGAACAACGTACGGCAGAGAAAAACAATGGGTCCAGTATCTTTCTCTCTTGCGATCCTGACTTGTTTTCTTTTTATGGCACCACCACGGAAGTGCACTACTCTTTCAGATAAATAAAGAAAATTAAAATCGGGTCACAATTTGACGGAGTAATCGCGTAACATACACACAAAAAAACATACAGGCAAATCGATAACCTTCTTCTTTTGAAGTCGGTAAAAAATTACCATCAGATATGAATAGCTCATGTCAGAATATCCCTAAATCCGAGTTTTATTGCAATATTCAAGACATTTTCAGTTAAATGTTGGCCCATTACTTAGGTAACACCATGTATAAAGTACCAAAATTACAAATATGTGATTATTTTATTAAACATTATTTACCTGCAAAACTATATTTGGCCAAGGAAATGTGCGTTATATTAATTGTAATTTTAGTAATGTCTATTGCCAAAGACCTACACGATGTACGTACGGTATTATCTACAAATAAGTATGTCTGCTAATAATTTATAAATTTCAATGCAGCACCTAACTCTCTTACGGAAAACGAAGGGACAACTTTGGCGATTTTAAATAGGATTGATGCTAAATAATGGTCAAACTAATGGGCCGTTCTTTGTAGGGTTAATAAAGGTTAAAGTATACGTGTGTAATTATCGTGATGGAGTTAGAAATGCTAATTACACCTACCATGGCGGTCGTCGAGCATCGGCAAATCGATATTGTCAACGCATTGAACGGAATTATATGAGGGAACTTTGGCCAGCAGGGAAATATTGCGGTGCTCAATGGCTTATTATTACCGTAGTATATAACAGGTATTCCGATTATTAAATTGATTGCGATTTACGATAGAATGGTAATTTGAAACTAATGGCAGTTACTATGAAATTTGATGGCCGTTAATGGCTTAACCAATATTTTACAGATAGTAGGTATGTGGTGTGCATTTACGATAGATTATTTTATGCTTGATACAGTAACCCTTAAAAGGGATATTTTACAGTAAAAAAATTATTTAATGTTGAATTTAAAAATGTTTTTCCGGTGGGGAGTTTCATGTTCCCGATCCCTGAAGATGCCTCGTGCAATCGATAGCGAAACGTCGGTAAACGATTTTAATTTGACGCAGTCTAAACCCAAGAACCAAGATTTCTCACATTTTTAAGGCTTTGTGTCGGTCTTTTAGAAAACTTGTTAAAAAATAGAGTAATCATCAAAACTAAAAATAATAGCAAAAAAATCAATATAGGTGAAGAGCGCTTTAACGGCTTCTTTATTTGGTACCCATTAATTTATAAATATAGGCCAAGGTTTATATACTTTGTTGTTAATTTTACAAACTGTGGTATCTCAATTAAAATATTTTTTTAAAACAAAAGCTTAAAGATTATTGCCATTTTTGGCTTTGGATAAAACCTAAAATCCAGTTGATAAATTATTAACAGGTTTGATTTTATAAGATTTATTTTAATGGTTTAAGTGCAGTTTTGCCTAAAGAATTTTTTTGTCCTAACTACAAAAAAATTTTTTAGATACATCACTTTGTGATATTAACGACAACTGATTCTAAGGATTTTATAGCGCGTGTCGCGTCTTTTAACCTGCTCTTATACATACCACAAAAATTTGATTAATCGTTTATTCCATTTGTATGTATGAATGCATAAATATACAGTAAATTGTTTAAAGCTTTTGCAATAAAACACCATGTAAAATTAGACAAACACATAAGTCAATACATACTCACATATATTTTTTTTGTTTAACTTTTTTATTCTCTTAAGTAAAGCATTTTTTAAACACTACTTCTGGAATTTTATTCATATTCTTAAAAAAGTATACATATTTAACATTTTAATAGTAGTTACAACTGTTTGTAAAGTTTCTAAAGATTCATAAGTAGTTGTAATTAGGATAATCTCAATTATAATTTCTAATGTAGGTATGTACCACATTGTTTTTATATAAACCATAAAGAGCTGATCAAATTATATCGTTTGGATGTCTCGTCCAAGTTTTTTAATTTTTGATTTTTTTTTATGATATCGTCAATAACACCTTAATTTTAAAAAACACGAATATTTGTTGCTCAGTTAATTCGCATATTCTTTAAAATATAATATTGTCTGATATTCCAAAGTTATATTTTTACTAAACAGTCAAAAATATTTTATAATTATTTACTGTTTTTAAATCCCTAATATTTTATATCTGGTATAATTGGTAATTACAAAGATGTCGGCGCTGGTGCCTGCAAGGTTGTCTCTAAAAGGTCTTCTAAATATAATTATTATTTGCACACATACTCATATAGAATATAAACGTATAATTAACAACAAAAAAGAAAATAAATAATTATTTGAATAACAAAAACAAACTATATAAAAAAGCGCATTTAAAATAAAATAAACTCTTTCTAACTACAGCACTACTACTGTTTAAAAATTATGTTTAGCCACCTGCGTTGTTTTTAAATTATTTATTAAATATAAAAACTTGAATGCATTAGGGAAAGAAATATTTATTTATTTTGGGGCCCTTTGTATTTTAATAGTTTTTATAGGTTAATTTCATTAAATGTTATGCCATATTTTTATGAAATAGATTACTATCATTGTTATTTTATTAATGTAACTTAGTCCTAAAGTTATGCCCAATATAGAAATAAACTTTTATTTGTAAAATATTGTATTGTATTGAAATGTAGCGCTTCAAAAATTGTATTTAAAAGTATACCCCCGGACTAAATATTAAATGTATAATAAGCTATCGGCATTTTTTTGTATTAAGGATTGTCCTGGGATTTGTGGGAAGAGTACAAAAATGCAAAAATATTTAAAAAATAACTTTATTTAGAAATACAAAAAATCTAACAAAAATAAAGTTTTCTCTTCACAACAAAAAAAAAACAAATTAATTTAAATGTAAAAAAATTAACTCGATACCAACTTTCTTTGATAAAGACTAGATTTGTAAAGTCGTCTTGATTAGGTACCTTTAAAAATAAAAACAAAACTGTATTTCTGCAACATCGACATACCCTCTCATAATCTCTAACTGATCGCATTAAAACATTTTTTGTAATTTGTAATACAACAAACTTAAGGCAATAATACCTAAACCCTATAAATGATAAAATATTTAAATTATACATTAAAGAAATATATTTTAATGCAAAATACTAATAACTTGCGTGATGCGAAGTGTTGCTTTTACCTTACTTTCTTCAAGTAAGACCGCGTAAACCTGACTAAAATCAGCTAAAAAACGAAAATGACCGACTTTATATTTTTATTGACATTGACAACCCAATAAACTCGGAAAACTAAGTGCATTTAGTTTCACGCAATATTATTTTTAAAAAATAAAATTTATTTGTTGATCCCGAAAATCCCGGGATTTAAGAAATTTAATCCCGAAAATTTCGGAACTGTAAAAGAGCGGGATCCTTGGATTATATCCTCTAAGCGCAATGGACTTAGCCTATACTCCAAATATAAGTCATATCGGTTTTTGCCTACGTAAATAATTTTAAAAATCTTTAAAAAAAATAAATTTTAGGCAGTTGTATTTTAAAAACGAGTGACATTAAAAAAATAATAATAAAATTAGAAAGCTGTACAATTATTTTATCATGTTAAATCACCGTTTTAGGCGTGTTTTTTATGTTTATACTCTCTGGTTCTAAGTAATTTTTTTATTGAAAATGTGTCCAGATATTAATAAATGTAATAAAATAAGCACCATAATTGCCTTTTCATATTGGCGAAATACGGAAATACGGGCGACGGACCAACGCTATCAAAGTGTATGGAGTAAAATGAAACCTTTCATACGCAGAGAACGCGGAAAGTCGGCAAACTCAAAGGCTTCGTATAATTGTTTATCTCTCTGTCCGTCAAAACCGGTTTAGTATGTAAAGGCGCTTACTATTCGAATCTGAAGTTGTATGTTGGTTTTATAAAGATTTATAACACCGTCAATAAAACAAGTTAAAGAAACATGTTGTCGCTGTAGCATTTTTAGCCAATAGGACTCAATAATAAGGGTGGTCACAATCTTAGAAATACAGTGTCCCACCGGTCACTGCTGCGATCGATTTCTCCAAAAAGTGGACTTTTAAAAATTCTGTGAGCAAGTGAAAGATATATAACTAAAATATTTTGACAGCTCTACCACTTCCGGTTATCCCGGAAGTTAGTGTAAACTTCCTTAATTTATATGGAACACCCTATATAATAATTATTTTTTAGATTCTGTTTAAATTCTAAACATACTGTATGTATAATGTTCTATACCGAAATCCAACCATTTTTGACTTATTTTAATTTTTATGTCAAATGGGTTCCTCGTAGAAAAAAATTGTATTAGTAGACTGTATTGATATTTTACAATTAATAAATACAGAGTGGTCAAAAATAATCGGCAAAAATTATAACCACAAAAACCTTAAAAGTCAATTTTTTTCAAATGAAAATCCCTGTCTTTAATTACCTTATTCTATTAAACATTAAAATACGGGTAAGTTTATAAAAGAATGTCTATTTTAAACATTTATAATTTTTGAAATAATAACAATTTAATATTTATCTATTCTAACAATGCTTTTAAGTACGGATAGGTACGCTGTAGTTGGCATTTCGTTGTCAAGGCCAACTAGAAGCCAAACTAAGCCCAATTTAAAAGCGTTGTTAGAATAGGTAAATATTAAATTGTTAATATTTCGAAAACTATAAATTTTTGGAATAGATGTGCTTATACAAACTTATCATTATTTTTGATGCTTAATAGGATAAAGTAAAAAAAATGGGGGTTTCCATTTAAAAAAATTAACTATTAAGGTTTTTTGTCATTATAATTTTTAACGATTATTTTTGGCCACATTGTATTTATTAATTTTGAAAATACTAATAAAGTCTACGAAAATAGTTCTTTCTCTACCAGGAGCCCAACCTCAAATCATATTATAGGCTTTCGTTTAGAAGAAATTGATGTTTATGTAATGGCTTGCAAATGTCATTTTTAACAAAAAACTTAAAATAAGTTTAAAACGGTTAAACTTAGGTATATACAATTAACCATAAAATTTGTTTAGAATTTTACGCAGAATCTAAAAAAAATAGTATATAGGGTGTTCCATCTAAAATAAGGAAGTTGACATTAACTTCCGATATAACCGGATGTGGTAGAGCTGTCAAAATATTTTAGTTATATATGTCTTCCACTTGCTTTATCAAGTTACAAAATTTTCCAAAGCCTACTTTTCGAGAAATCGTTCGCAGCAGTTTCCGGTGGAACACCCTGTACTTCCCAAACGCTAGAATTTCTTGTCAAGTATATTATGTCTTTTATTATTATAAATATCTTAAAAACAGCTTTAACAACCAATTTTTTTTACCTAAAAAACTTGTGTGTGTCCACTATGTCGTCATAATATTTGAGTTTAAAAGTATTGTCGTAGTATTGGAAAACACTGCAAGTAAAAACATTAAAAAACAAACGGATACCCCTGTAAGAAACTGTACATTAGGCAGCTAAAAAGTTAATTAAATAAAAATATTTTTTCAAAGACTAGATAAATATTAAAGAAGTTATATTAAGCAATACATATTTATTTAATTGATAGTAGTTATTTGAGTGCAAGCCAAAAGATTATCTAAAAATACAAAAAAAATTAAACAAGTAAATAGGGATTACTTTAATTTTAGGTAAATGATAACTTTAATTTTGAAGGATGATTCCTTCTAATTTAATTAACATATTATTATATATGTCCGGAGACGCTCCGCTTTCGAGATACAGGACGTTTAAGTTTTTGAAAAAAGTCCGTATTTTTAAATTATCCTAACAACGCTTTAAGCTTTTGATTTTAAAGCAATTTGGTACACTAATTAAATGTAATAAGATGTCTCTAAAACCTCTATCTAGATTAAAATTATTGGGTTCAGTGGTGTCTGAGTGGGCACCACAGTTAATATTATTAAGAAAAACAGTACACCACTGACTTTTTACAAAATTAGTATATATATATATATATATATATATATATATATATATATATATATATATATATATATATATATATATATATATATAATAAAAATGGAATTTTTAGTTTTTTTTATTTTGGTTTACCTCGCTCTGTTTTCGAAAAAAATTGAACTACCTTAAGTGATCCGAAAAAGTATCCATAAACAGCATAAAATAAAACCCAAATTTAAAAAATAAACAATTTTTACCTTAGTTAATGAAGAATTCCGATAAAATACATCAATGCTTTTTACAAGAAATAAGAGTGGTTTACATTTTTTTTCTCTCGAAAACGAAGCATGATACGAAGAAAATTTAAGAGACTAGAAAGTTGCATTTTTAATTGCTGAATAGGAAAAAAATATAAACATTTTGTTATAAGTTATCGGCGGATATTCTCAATGAGGTGCAGCGCAAGATAAAAAAAAATTATGTGGGCAAGATAAGTACATTTTGCGAAGCCCTACGTCCGCCCCTGAGATCCCTTTTTGACATTTTAACAAATGGTATTGTCAGGAAACTCAGGAAAAAATATTGAAGACCAAAAAAATGCTCTACCTTTCTTGCGAGGCTCTTTACTATTAAACTTTTATTTGCTTAATGTATGGCACGATGGCCCACATCGCCTATGCCCTCCGTCGCCTCTCATTCTTAATAATATTGGCTGTGGTGCCTACCAAGACGCCAGTGGACACAATAATCCTAATCTAGGTAGAGCTTTACAGGCGCCTTATTACATTATATGAGTGTACCAAATTTTATCCAAATCAGTTAAAACGTTTTTAGATGTTTAAAAAATACCGACTTTTTAAAAAACTTTAACGGCCGTATCTCGAAAACGAAGCGTCATCTCCTAAAATTAAAGTTATTACTTATTTTACACCCTGCATATTTTTTCTCTACCGTTAAAAAAATACTGCTTTATATCGTTATTACAAAAATAAAGTGTATATTTTAGTACACTACATAAATTGTTAAAAAAACGTAATGTGTACGGTCGTAAAGATTAAAGTATGCAACAAATGCATAGAGTCTTTTTACCTATGGAATTGCCACACCTATCTGACGGTCGTGTTGTCAAATCTCCCAGCCGTAACAAAAATAACTAATTTCTTCTTTTTTATTGACTTATTATTTTATTTACTTATCTGTTTATTACTACCTTTGTATTAAGGATTATTTTGCCGTAAAAAGTACATGAAGAATGATTTTATTGGGAGAGTTTTTTTTATGACCGGGCGAGTTGGCAAGGAAAGCTATAAATTACAAGACCAATAAAGTTGTGTTTATGTACAGTGTCGGACTGGGCCACCGGGCAAATGCCTAGTAGGACAACTACTTGGGGCCACTGGGGAGGGGGGCACTTACCGATGTAGAGTAAAGAATAAATCCAAAGGAAAAAAAAGAATGGAATTACAAGGGCTGCAAATTGCCATTTGCAGTATATTATAAAACAAATTAAAAAATAAAAACATTTGCAAAACCCGAAAATATAAATGTTTGCCAGAATATTTTTGCAATGAAATCTTTGCAGTCATATTTTAATACTCCAATGGCCACTTTTTTAAAATAATCGCGTTTTGTTTGTCTAGCGCTACCGAAATCTATTTAAAAAGCTTTGGGGCCAAATACATTTAAAAAACTTAAAACATGAGCTTTGATACAGGTGTTAAAAGGGGCGAATTGTAAGAAAAATATATATTCAATAAACTAGAACACATTTTTTTTTCTGTTTAAAGCATTATTATATTTATTAGTATACAGGAAAAGTTGCAACCCCAAAACATAGGTTCAAGGGCTTCCGATCGAAATTATTTTATAATACTTCTTTTTTAAAATGTGGAAATCTCTTTGATGTGACAACGTCTTATATTTCGATGGACCCGGCTGCACGCACTATAAAACATGACTCATGTGCCGTTACCTTGCGCGTTTCATTTAAGGCTTGAAGTGCAAGCGAGAGCGCGGAACAAGCAACAAAGAGGCACAATCTCCGCGTCGTTCGACATATGTTTCTCTCCTACTTGAGTGAGTATGCAGTGAAAAGTGAATGTGGGGTTAATTGTTTATAGCAACGATAATTGCGGCGATAAAGGTAATTATTCTTTCGACGTTGTCACGTTCAACTATTGTCAGTAAACCGACTTTGCAGACAACCGATTTTTTTTACTAAAAATGACTTATTATATGGCTACACACGTTCGTTTAGATACTATATTTGTTTTTTACCTGGTTATAATACCTAAGGATGTATCTTTTAGTAGCTAAATAATTTTCCACATTTTTTAATGAAAAGTTTTCTACAATTTTGAGGCGCGTCCAAAAGATCAGTTTGCGTCTGGCAGGCTCCCTAACAACTTATTTTATGATTAGATTATTATAAAATAATTTTGACCGGAAGCCCGTAAACCTATGTTTAGGGATTGCAAGCTTTTCTCAAAGTTTTTTAATTTATTGTATTACAATTTCTGTCTTATAGTTGACTTTAAAACCAATATTTATAAAACAAGCTACACTTTATTTTGAATAAGGAATCACCTCCACAAATTGTTTGCATTTGTTTGAAAACACCCCGTATACATTAAATAGAGTTTAAAATTTAGTAATTACTCAGAACTTTATTTATAAGGTTAAAGAAAACAAATGTGATATACAGTGACCGCCAAAGGGTTGGACACATATTGAGAAAAAAATGAAATTATCAAAAAGTTTTTTGTGGCAATCACCTCTGCTCATCAAATAACCTAAAATTCAATAATGATATTCGGCTCATGAGCTTCGGTTGGGGAGATGTCTATGTATATGTCTTTGTTTTATGGCTCCGATACTAAGTCAGTTCACCAGTTCTCCCGTTCTAAAGAAACACTTTAAACACTTAAACCAAAGCGATGAACTTCTGAACATGCATAAATAGTAGCTGTCAAACCAAGAACTGGTATCGCGCATAATTGGTCACTTTTACCACTGACGATTTTCCGCAGGGCGCGCGCAACCTACTCGACCATATGAAGACACTTTAAATTAATAAGCAGTTTTTCTTTTTATATCGTCGATTTAAAGGTATAACTCACTTAGTGACATTTTGTGGTTTAAGGAGTTTTATACAATATTTGTGACAAAAAAAGAAAAGATAAATCATCCTTTTTATGTACAATAATTTAATGATTATTATGGATGACTTAAATGTAACTAATTCTACAAAAACTTTTACGAAAAAGAATTTAAAAATGATTGAACAACTTTTTTAACAAAACTTACTTAGTGTGTTTTACCTTTAAACCGACAATATTTTATTTAAAGTTGAGACACGCACCCAATAAGATAATTAAATATAATTTATATTTAAAAAACTTATTTTAGGGAAAAAAATAAGATTCGTAAATTGACCTAATTTATTTTGGAGAATAGGTATGTGTTTTTTTTTAAATTTTATATTTTGGCCTAAAATTAAATTCTAACCACCTTTTTCAAACAACCTTTTTAGATATGAAGTCAACTAACCTTTTATTTTGTTATAATAATTTAATTTTCATTAAATACCTAAAAATGATCCCTTAATAAATAAAACAAATTGAAAAAGAAAATGTTTTAACTATAAGAAGAACAAAATATTATACTTTGCTAAAGGTTTTAAGCTTACAAATCCGAAATTATTTTTCTAATAACTTTTTTAGATATCAAGTCAACTAACCCTACTTTTTAATATATTAATTTAATTTTTATCAAATACCTTAAAATTATTTTATAATAAATATAACAAATTAAAAAAAATAATTTAACATGAAAAAAGATTATACTTGCCGGTTGAACGGTTATAAACTTACAAAATTATTGGAAAACTAGTACAAAAATTAAAAGATCTCTAGAGCATCCCAATAAATTTAAATATGGCCTATCCTACCAGGCACTCAAAATGGAAAATCATTTACATATTAAAATTTTGATTTATAAAGCAATGCAAATATTTAACTTTAACGACTTAAATTAACCTAATAAATAGTTGGAAATAGGTATTTACATAATGGATAATAATCTGGAAATTTAACGTTTACTACTAACAAAGAGTAATGGAAACCTATTAGGTTTGGGGAGAATGATATTTAAACAGTGTTTCTGCATAGTATGTATAAAATGAAATTAATACTTGTAATTTAATACAACTGCAGGTTAAGTCTGTCAAAAAAATTAAAATGTGGGTGAGACGATATTTATAATAAAAGCATTTTGTATTTTAAATAAAAATAATTTTTGTGTTTGTTTTAATAACCTTTATAAAAAGTCTTATATTTATTTATTGGTTAGCATATAAAGACAGGTATATATCTATTGCGTTGATGCATATTTTAGAACAGAAATAAAAGGAATATGAATAAGATTCATGTCTTAAAAAGCCTTTAAAAATATCCGACACTCAGAAAAATCCATACGATATTTGAACAAACGATAAACGTCCAATTATTTAATGAATAACAGTGCAAATTTTGCTTAATTATTTCATAGTTTTTAATTATATGTGGTAATACTTAGGTTATTTTGGCATTGTCTAGGAGAAAAAGCGGAAAAAATGCATATTATGTGAGCATAAACGCTAGGGAAGAAAAGTAAATGTTGCTCATGGGGAGCTTTTAAAGTTTTTCAGGAATTAACTTTATTACAAATATTACTTTAAAATAATAGTTTTATTTACAGTTAACAGTTACATTTTTATCCCTCAAAAATATTACAATTTGGTTTCAGGTATAATGAAATATTTTAAAAAATTGGACTCTCATAGTTTTTCCCGAACAAAATGGTACCTAAATTGTATTTTTAACAATAGCTTTCCTTAGGAAACTCTTATTATAAAAATATTTTTACAATAAAATGGTTACACAATAAATAACTTAATATTTTTTCTAATGGCTAAATCCATTATATAACTTTGGTACAGTTTAATATTTAATGTTAAAAACACTCTCCTAAACGTATTTTTAAAAATTCATTGTTTTTTCCTGTGTGGTCTTTATATTAAATTATCTTAGAGTAAGGGTCAAAATCGAAAAAATATGCTAAAAAGCTTAGAAGTCAAAAGTAGCGTTAGTAAAGTAAAGACAATTTATTTTTATACGAGTTTTAAGATTTTAAAATTTGTAAAATATTAAAAAAGTTTTTTTCAATTGCAGGTTTAACAGTTTAAATCACCTTGAGGTAATGAAAAATCTCTCTCGTAGTTATTTAATATTAAAATGTAACGTAAAAAAATAATTTAAGGCAATAGAAAAATTAGTTACCTCCATAATCTAAAATGACAATTAATATTGGCTAAGATACCAAATAGGTCTTTCAATATTGCTACTTTATAATAATCTTCCAATATTCTTAAACCGTATACAACTAATGACTCAAGATAACGTTATTATACAAGTCCACTGGTGAATACTAATATCATAGAGTGGTATGAATAAAAATAAAGTAGGTACTGATACTTCAAGTATTAGCATTTACTTCGAAGTATTTACTTTAAAACTGAAGAAGGTACTACATCAAGAAGCATCTACTTTGATTTTTCCTTATTAAGGCTTATAGAAAATAGCATAGTATTTACTTCGACTTGAAGTAGGTACTTTTCTTTAAAGTAAATACTACAATGTAAATGCTTATACTTATAGTATGAGCACCTACTTAATTTTTATTCATACGACCCATAGAGTAGACCGTACTTATTCAAATTGATATATTTCTAACTAGTCGGCCCGTGTCGACTTCGCTGGACGCAAATTATATTTTCTCTAAGCTTTTTGTTACATCATAATAAAATATAGCCTACAGCACTCGTAATTAGTGTGTAGTATTGTAAAAGAATTTTTAAAATCCACTCAGTATTTTCAAATATTAGCCCCTACAAACAGACAAACAAACAAAGCTACAAACTTTACCTCTTTATAATATTACTATAGATTAAAAAATTTGTATTATGAAGTAAACATTATTTATATAATTATTAGATTGTTGTTGGGAATTGACCGTTTGAAAATTAAAATTAAGGGAGTTGGTAACCTTTTAGCGCTCTCATCAGAGTCATTTTAAACTATTTTAGTGTAAAATGACATTTCATAGTTAATTTTTTTTTGCTGTTGTTGCAGTTGGTATCGTATTTTTAAATAATTTATTGAATAAATGCAATACAAAAACACAAAAAGGTTGTTCTACAATTATTTGTGCTAAATGTTTTGTTGATTGTTATCATACATTTCGTTAAAAATTCTGCAATGAAGCAAAACGTGCAAAGTCGGTTTTGGTGTGCCTTGAAGATTAAGTCTAAATAACAAAGAACTTAGGTTCTGTGGCTTTATATATATGTCGTAGACAAATGGTAGTCTAAGGTAAATAGCTTTTATCTGGACAAATAGTGTTTTTATATTTTCAAATGCTAATTGCCAAGGCAAATGCTATTTGACTAGTCAATTAGCATTTGATCCTATTTTCCTAAGTAATTTTAAGACAAATGGTAATAGAAATATTTGTAATAAAAGAATTTGCTTCAATTTCTTTTATAAATATTTATTATAAGAGAGTTAAAAAATAATTTAAAAATACCAGTATTTGAAACTAAAATCTAAACAAATGATGTACATTAATTATAAAGTTAACAAGAAGCTTCAAAATTTAAAATAATTTTATAAATTATTTGTTTTGACAAGTAACCGGAACTAAACAAAGCACACTGTACGCCTAATATGTTTATCAAGTCATTTGCCTAACAATGACCACGACAAATGTCATTTTCCTAGGTAAATGGCTTTTATATAGAAATTATTTTAATAAAGTCATTTGCTCAGTAAGAAACCATTTGCCTAAAGAGAAGCCATTTTCCTGAAATTAGCATTTGACTGCGACATATACAGGGTGACTGGTAAGTCGACAATTTCCTCTTAACACTGTATAGAATACAAGAAAATAAAAACATTTTTCAAATAAAATTATGTTCGAAAATGCTTCGTTTCCAAAATACATAATAGGTTTGAATGTTGGAAACATGTTAGCAACAATCGTAAAAAGCAGAAATTGTTACAAACATTAGTCAGAAGTGTTGGCAACAGTTTTCTGCTGGAACGAAAAATAAACAAGGCGTGCCAACGTGCGTATACATCAATACAAGAAAGGTTATGTTAAAAATGTCAGTAATGTTTGAAGAAAGTTTGCAAACTTTTCAAACTGTTTCCAGTATGTTGCCAACATCTTAAAAATACTGCCGGAACAACAAACAATTGAATAATGTTAAAAACATGGCACTGCTTGAACGACAAATTTGACGTGCGCAGAATCCAAACGGTTGCAAACATATCTGACAGCCTGCTGGAACAAACCTAATGTTAAAGTTTTATGAAAAAATGCTTTTTTATCATAACTTATGTATGTCCACAAAATTTAGTACACTTCTTTTAACCTTTCCATTACATTTTTTAAAATTTTTTTTTAATTTTTTACCAGTGGCGTTCGAACAAGATTTGTATTCAATTTTTACAAGAAAAAAATAGTACGCCATTGCTTTTTGTTCGATTAAACACTATTTTTTAAATATTTTGAAATAATTATTTACTTTGGATTTAATTTGGTCTCTTGTTATTTTTAAGTGCGACGAACAATTTTTGTTTAATAAAATAAAAGCCATATTGGCCATGGCAAAATTGCCAAAATCTGATATGGTGCTTTGTATGTAAAATTCGTTTTTACTTTTTTTTAAATTATAACTACTGGTTATTTTTTAATTAAGTTAAAATTGTAGTAATGTAAGTTATTAACTTTTTTAAACATAAATTAGACAAAAACGAATTTTACATAACAAACACCCTATCAGATTTTAGTGATTTTGCCGTGCATCAAAATGGCTTTTATTTTTTTAACAAAAACCGTTCATCGCACTAAAAATAAGAAGGTACCAAATTAAATACAAAGTCAATAATTATTTCAAAAATAGTTTTTATTGTTATTGTTAAACGTTAAATTTGCAGTTACTAAAAGTGTACCGTCACCATTTTAACTAGAATTTAAATAGAAACCTATGACAAAGAGCTGTGTGCATAAAATATCATAAAACAATTGATTTTGTAAATAGGTCGCAAATATCAAAATTTGACAGCTCCTATTTCGTATCTATCAAAAACAGACAAATACTCAACTCAACTTAACTCAAACATTTGCTTTATTAGTAACATAAATATTTACATTTCATAACTAACTACTATGTACATGATGTTTACTCGCTTTCCTTATACAGGGTTCGCGCGAGAAAACTAGTCAGCTGGGAGGCCGGAGCAGGTGTTGGCTCCTGTGGTAGACAGCTATGTCTTAGATTAATGTGAGACGACGTTTCCCGGTAGTGACCTTACAAACGTCTAAGCAGTTTGGTTTTGACTTTGGAAGCTTGAAGATAATAAGTTTAAGTGAGTTATGTTGCATTTGTATTGTCATGTTTCTATAGGAAAAAGCATGTAAAAAACTATTTGAATTAGTAACCAGAACTAACCAAAACAAACAAATAGGATATTTTCTGTTTGTAATAGTCTAAGATTCTAATAGGAAGCGACCTGCACCCATCTGTTTACGAGATTAACACTATTCTATAATAAATATGGTATTTAAATAAATATATTGCCACAGGGTTGCCTTAAAAATTGTAGTCAAGGCAATATTTAAATTTAAAAAATAACCTAAAGTTTTTTGATACAACCTGTATAATGGCAACATTTTTTTAACGTTCTTAGGTTAGATATTAAAATGTGTATTTTTAAATAATAAAGAATGTACCAAAACACTTAATTATTTTTTTAAAATAAAAAAATTCCATATACAGTATGTCCCAGTATAGGTGCTACAAATGGACAAATGGACCAAAAATTGTAAAAAAAAATTTAACGAAATTTTTGGAAAATTGTCGCATGGTCCAAAACTTATAAAAACAAAATTTTATTCCAAGTGGTATTATACAGGGTGAGTTATAACTAAAAATGTGAAAAATGCCTAGCAGCTAACTACTTTTATTTTCGAAATAGTATAAGTAAATGTTGTAAAAATTGAATTTGATGTCAAAATTTAAAGTTAAAGAATAAGGGGTAAAAAAATGTAACTGTCAATTTTTTACATTACATATTACAACTTAAATAATGAGCAAGGGGGAGCAAAATTTAAAAAAATAATATTAATTTTAAATATACAGGCTGTTATGATCGGACAGGAAACGGTAAAAGAATCAGGGTCGGTTAAATTGGGGCAAAGTTGCGAATTTTTGTGCACAATATTCCGTTTCAAAAATTTAAAAAATTTGCAATCGTTCCGGAATTATCTGGAAAAAACCGAAATTTGGCGAAACAGTTTTTATTGCTTTCTCGGTTTATTTGTAGAGATATTTTAAAGCTAATGACGCATTAGCATTGCCACTTTTTCTGTACTATAAAATGATGTCACTTTAAAATCCGACGTTTTGCCTTTAAGCCACCATCATTAACTTTGTTTTTTTAAATGGGCGGAATACTTGATTTTAAACTTAATACACTCGTATTTTATTTCTAAATACAACGGTATATCACACTTTACATTTATGCGACGTTTCGAACAAAAAACCACCATCCACTATTTTTTCCATTAAAAATGCGGTTTTATTGTAAACGATTTTGGAAATTTCCATTTAAAGGTATGTATGCAACCATTTATTTCTATTACTACTCATTTTTATTTCTTTTAATGAATTATTTATTCATTTAACTAAAAAGCCACAAGAATTAAGGTAATTTACATACATTTACAAATACGTAATAAAATAAAGCATTTAATTTAATCAAACGCCTCTATCAACTTTTTTAAAAGGAATGCATACTTACCTGAAAACGGAAATTTCCCCGAACGTTTGGGTTAAAATCGTTATATGTAATGGCTAAATGGTAAATGATGATGATTTTTCAGTTCGGACAAATATAAAGTATAATATATCGTTGGTTTTAGAATTAAATTACGAGTTTACAAAGTATAAAACCAAATATTCCTCCCATTTAAAAAACAAAGTTCATGATGGCTCAAAGACAAAACGTAGGACCTTAGTGACATTATTTTATAGAACAGAAATGTGGTAATAATGTATTGTTAGTTTTAAAATATCTCGTCAAATAAACCGAAAAAACAATAAAAACTATTTCGCAAAATTTAGGTTTTTGCCAAATCATTCAAGAACGGATGCAAATTTAAAATTTTTAAGACGAAATTTTGTTTAGCACAAAAATGCGCAACTTTGCCCCAATTTAACCAACCCTGTATCTCTTATCGTTTCCGAGATCCTAATGGTGTTTCTCGAATTTGTACCAGCCTGTATATATATATTTTTTTTAATTTGCTTCTTTAAAAGCCAAGTTTTTTAAAAACTGTTAATGCATAATATAAAAAATTGAGAAACATTTTTTTTACTTTAATTTGATCACTTTTCATTTTTTCTACAACATTTACTATTATCCTATTTTTTAAAATTAAGTTACTTTACTCTTGGTCATTTTTCATATTTTTAGTTATAACTCTTCCTGTATACTACCAATCGAAGTAAAATTTTGTATTTATCAGTTTTCGACCATGCGACCAGTTTTCCCAAAAAGACGTTTTAAAATTTCCAAATTTTTGGTCCATTTGTCCTCTTGTAGGGTCCGCGCGTTTAGTAAAGAGGCAACCGACGTCATCATTTTCTGCGCAAAATCTCCTCTTATTCCCTCATCCCGTATTAAAAATGTTATTAATTTTTATAAATTAAATCTTTAAAATGCCTACTTCCTAGGTAACGATACGAAGCCCTCGAAACCGCGATTGAACGAGAGTTACAGAAGATTTCGCGTAGATAATGATGACGTCGGTGGCCTCTTTACTAAACACGCGGACTTTTTTTTAACACCTATCCTGGGACGCACCGTATTAGCACTATCATGTAGAGTAAAAAAGAAAATTTAAAGTTATTTTTCTTTAATTTAAATATAGCTTCGACCATGATTTTTTACTTGTGCAATTTTCCTGAAATTTTTAAATTTGAAAATGAAATATTGAAAGAGAAACAAAAAAAACAAACTTTTTATTTAAGTTAAAAAAAAACATGTTTTACACCTTAGCTAGCTGTTATGAAAACGTCAAAAGTAATATTATCCTTTTAATTTTGACTTGAAAAGTGGGATTTTTTTAAGGCAAATCTATTGCTATATAATTCGAAACCAGAATTGAGATTCTGTAAAAAGATAAAGAAGAGGAAAATAGGAATAAAGAAAAAGAAGAGATCCCCATTTCATTTAAAGGGCGTATTCTATAATACATTATTTTCTGTGTCTGTTAAAAAGGAAAAAATATTTTAAAGAGTAAAGGCAAAGATAAATGCTAAAAAAGATATGTTAAATTTTGATCCTTTCCTTTTTAGCTTTGGTTAAGCGAAAGTAGGTTATACAGGGTGTAACAAATTTGAGGGGCACAATTACAATTTTGGGGCAAGGTTTTGGATTTTTATGCTTAACAATATTCCGAATTAAAAATGGAAAATTTTGCAGCCGTTCCGGAATTATCTGTAAAGAACTGAAATTTTGGGAAAGTTTAATTTTCTTTCTCAGTTGTCATTGCTATTTTTGCTGTTCTAACTTTGTTTTTGATGTGAATAAATTTAAAATCCGACGTTTCGTTTTTGAGCAAACAATATTAACTTGCTTTTTTAAATAGGCCGAATATTATGTTTTAAATTTAAAAAACTCGTTTTTAAAATTTTTAATCTATCGATATATCACACATTACATTTATGCTACGTTTCGATCCAAGAAACCATCATTTACTTGTTTTCCTTAAAAATTACATTTTTATTCCAAACGATCTTGGAAATTTTCATTTAAAAGTAATGTGCATGTGCATCCATTTATCACTACTCATTAATTATTAATTATTCTTTTTATTTATTTATTTATTCATAATTCAACTAACTAGATAAAAAAATAATGTAATTTACATACATTTACTTACTAGAAACTCGTTATAAAATATTAGGAAAGTAATCAAACCACTCTATTAACTTTATCGTAGCCTGTCATAAAAAATCGATGCATACTTACCTGAGAACGGAAATTTCCCCGAACGTTTGGGAGAAAATCGGTATTTGTTATGGCAAAATAGTGAATGATAATGGTTTTCTGGTTTGAAACGTCACATAAATGTAAAGTGTGATATATCGTCGGATTTAGAATTAAAAACGAGTTTATTAAGTTTACAATCAAATATTCCACCTATTTAAAAAAACAAAACAAAGTTAACGATGGTGGCTCCAAGATGAAACGTTGGATTCTAAATGATTTCATAAAACAAAAAAGTGCCAATAATAAAGTGTCATATGTTCAAATAAACTGAGAAAATAATTGAAACTGTTTTGCAAAATTTCGATTTTTTTCGGATTATTTCGGACGGCTGCAAATTTTTAATCTTTTACAACAGAATATTGTTAAGCATTTAAATTCGCAACTTTCGCCCAAATTGAACAAACTCTGTATCTCTTACCGTTCCCGAAATCCTAATAGTGAATTTGTAAAAGTTTTTTATGATACAAAGAGGTTTTTTTGAAGATTTGATGATTTTTTAAGCCTAACTGTACGTGCAACATACAAATCTGGACGTGCAAATTTATTTTCTCAGCAACCAGGACTTTTTATCAAAAGGAAATTTTTTTCCTACAGTTAATAATTAAAAAGTTTTCCATTTGGTAATTACTTTTAAAAACATTTTGCATATTAAACAATTAACCAAGTGTTATTCTTACAAAGATAAGTGATTTCGCTCGATGGTAATAGAGGGATTTTTTTTATATTTCTCCTAAGCTAAGTGAGCCGGTATCCTTTAACGTATCCTTCCTTTCCGCTAATTATAATTTTAACCCCTTATTCCCGTGCTTTTAGACTAAATAATGGTTTCTCCAAAGGCCGAAATTATTTGGATACCCAACCAATATTTATAACCCCAGGATTTTAATTACATAAATTTCCTTTACCTTTTGGAATATCTTAATAATTTTTGGTGGCGGTATTTTTCTCCAGTTTTCATCATAATTTAGTCTTTATTTTTTACATGTTAACTGGGCACAGTGGTTTGCTCTTAAAGTTTTTTTATTTTATTTTTACCATTTTAAAGTTTGACAGCATGTAAAATTTATGATTACGGAAATTCGGCATAAAAAGAAGATTTTTTGATCGTCCCAATCTACATCCTCATTATAGCTAAAGACAAGTCAAGAAGACAATAGTCCAATTAAATAGACCCTGAAATCACAATTTGGGGGAGTAAATGAATTTTTGACATAAGATACTTTAAAGTGTCTACAAACAAAAAATATCAAAAAAATTTCAACCCCCGGTTAAGAGTTGAAAAAAATAAATAAAGTGTTTTCTTGCAATTACTTTAAAACGGTTGGAGCTATAAAAAAATTCTAAACAAAAGATATAACACTAAAAATAATAAATCAAAATGGTCTCTATCATTTTTTCCCCAGATGACATTAGGGTTGCTAAAACTTAAGGGATGATGATTTCAATTTAAAAAAATCATAACTGTTTAACAAATTCATGAATTTGCATTTATTTTTGTCATAATTACCCTTAGAGTGTCTACATACGAAGTGTAGAAGAGATTTTGTTTTAACCCCCGAAGTGGGGTTAAAAAAATTAATGTGTTTTTGGAATTATTTTAAAATGGTGAAAGTAAGAAAAAAAAGTTTTTAATAAAGGCTGTAGAGCTAAAAATTCTACATCAAAATGGTCCTTATCATTTTTTCTCCAGATGACATTAGGGTGGCCTAAACTTAAGGGATGATAATTTTAATTTAAAAAATTATAACTATTTAACAACTTCATGTATTTGCATTTCTTTTTGACATATTTAACTTTAGAGTGTCCAAAAACGAAGTGAAGAAGATATTTTGTTTTAACCCCCTGGAAAGGGGCTAAAAAAGGTAATAATTGTGTTTTATTGGAATTATTTTAAAACGGTTGGAGATAGAAAAAAGTTCTTTACGAAAGTTTTAGAGCTAAAATTCCTCATCATTTTTTCCTTAGATGACATAAGGGTGGATAAAACCTAAGGTATGATAATTTTAATTAAAAAACATGTAACTACATATTTAACAAATTCATTAATTTGCATTTTTTTTATTATAATTACCTATAAAGTATCTATAAACAAAGTATA
>JACEGR010008088.1:0-41058 GCA_014170235.1 Listronotus bonariensis
TAAAAATAAATAATAATAAAATTATTAACAAATGATAAATAAAATCGCCTATGCCATAACTTACAAATAATTTTTAACAAATCGGGAACATCAAATTTATTGTTTGTATCAATATAAATCCTTAAGAAACTTAATTTAAAATGTTTTTTAGTGACATATATCAATAGTCGTACAAAAAGTGTAGTATGCAAGTAGTACGAAATACTCATTTTTCTCTCGAATAACTTACAGGGCCCGTATTCTTGAGTTATCGAGTGTAGAAATTATGAGAGAAAGTGGTAAAAAGTGGAAGTGGCTAAGAAATCCTGTATTCTTGAAGCCAATTCTATCAAAAAGTGATAGAAATCAATTTCCTTTGGGAGCAAATGGTTTCTCTTGGTATTGACTGAGAGAAAGTCGATAAATCAGTAGAAAATAGGTTTACATAACCTATAAACTTAAGCTTTTGGCGTTGACTATCGTGTGGAGATTTTTATTAATGCACATATTGTCTCTATTTTTTTATTGTAATTGTAAAAAATGAATAATATTTATCACTTAATATATTGGAACGATATTACTAACAAAAATGTATTGGATGCAGTGGAGAAGTGGCATATTGGGAGAGATATTCTTGTTCAAAGAGATTCCTTTTTTAGATAAAACATTTTAAAAATGTTGTGTATTGGCCAAAAATTTGGTGTACGAATTGGTAGAGGTACTGACTCCTTTCATGCAACCACAACCACGATGAGCTTCGGCACTTTCAATGACTACAATTGTAAGCAGATATTTACTTTTTACCAAGAAAAAAAAAATAAAATAAGGCTCACCCTTCCAACATAACATGATATACTTCCCTAATGTTGAGGCCCCCTCTTCTGTATTTTACGATCAAAAAAGGTCTTTACCCTCAAAACTACGCCCCTTAACTTTAATATGTACCTTTTTATGTATGAGGTTCCCCTTTTGGGTACCCTTCTAACTAGAGCCCGTGCTCCCCTTCCTCGATACGCTAGTGGTTTTTAGAGATTTTTGTCTCCATGATATAGATTTTAACGTTAATTAAAAGCTTAACACCAGAAAAGTTAAATGTGTATTTGCTCTACAATATTTCGGTTTCAAACTGCCAAACAAAATATCTTTGGTTACTTCTTCACTGTAAAAATATCTTTATTTTCATTGGCCCAAATTAAACATATATGCTTGGCAATGCTGCCTCATAATTTCTATTCTCCCTTCTATCAAGCCCATGCAAGAATACTGTCATTCAAAAACGATAGAAAATCGGGGGAGTAGAAAATCTGAGGGAGTGTGACTGTCAAAATCAAAAATAGAGGCCCGGCATTCACCTGTGGCTCGTGCTGCAAAATTCATACTTGTGAGAAATGACTAACATTTCATGCTCGTTTCATAATATAGTATTTTTGACGACTGTTTAAAACTGTATACATTATTATAATTTTTAACAGGCTCATTACCCACGGCTATCACAGTTGTATTAATACGATATTTTGTATACCAAACCACCTAAATAACATAAACCTAGACAATGTAAGATATACAGACATTCTAACGTGAATACCAGCATGTAAACATTTCGGATTGATAACTCACGTACATCCAAAACAAATTATGATGAATAAATTTTTATCGAAATATTAAAAATAATAAATTGTACAGGTATGGTTAAGTCCATCCGTGTACAGACTGAACAATAAATAAAAATGTCTTCCATATTTTCTTGCTGATCCAGAATTTCCAACTTCAAGAACATCGATAAAGGGCTTTACTTTAAATCCGTATGGAATCGGTTATACACGCTGAGTCGCATAGGGGGATCGCCCGCTATATTTTAGGGTGAAGTGCACGTTAATTTTCGGTAAATGTCAGAACAATTTGATTTTTGCTTTATCATTTGGTATTTGTGGGGTCAGTCAATATAATATAATAGTCCAAGATCGCAGTGCCCCAGACCTTCCTTATTTTGGAGATATGCTCTATATTGGTTAAGCGGATTCATTTATTGGATGGTCATCTTGTTGGGTACATGCCTGGAAAGAATGGGACCGCTTCGGTCCTGGTCCAGGGTATGCGAGCTGACCCTGTTCAGGCCTATTGACCTCTATGAACTGGCCGGTCGCCTGAAACAAAATAAAGAAAACCCCTAAAAAACCCACAAAATTCTAATTGAAAAACGACGTTTTGGTGGCAAGTCTGCCACCGCTGTCAAGTTAAAAATTAAGTAAAAAACTTTAAATTAATTTTAAATTTTTAATTTTAAAGTTAAATTAAATTTAAATTTTTTACCTTAATTTTTAACTTGACAACGGTGGCAGACTTGACCACCGAAACGTCGTTTTTTAATTAGAATTATTTGGGTTTTTTGGGGGTTTTTCTTTATTTTGTTTTAGGCGACCGGCCAGTTCATAGGGTCAATAGGGCTGAACAGGGTCAGCTCTGTATACTCCGGGACCAGGACCGAAGCGGTCCCATTCTTTCCAGGCGTGTACCTAACAAGAAGACCATCCTTCCTTATTTTCTCAGAAATTAAACATATCAAATAATATAGTGCTAGTATATACCATGCATTACAATCTCAGTCTTGATTGATTAAGGGAGCAAAAGTTAAAAGCATATTTTATTATTTTTTTTTATTGCTTACTCAGTCAAGTTAAAGCGTATTGTAATAAGTTGTCAAAAAATTGTGTTTTGCTTTAATTCTTTAACTTTTAGTTTGGTCATAAAATTTAATTTCAATTACAACATTAACTTATACAATTGTGTCCATTTTTTAATTAAAGTGCTTTAATTCTAGGCAATTTTCATACCAATACGAATAAAACTTTGTATTTCTTAGGTTTTAACCATGCGACCAATTTTCTTAAAATGACGTTTAAACACTTAAAAATGTTCCATTTGTCCTCTTGGAACACGTATCCTGGAAAACATTGTATAATATGCAGTAATTATTGATATAATTGAACATTGTTCTTCATTATTACTGAATATCAATTAAATTAATAATTAAATTATTAATAACAAATTGTAAAAAACTATCTACAATCACGATCGAGTTCATATACATAGGAAGCCTTTGTATGTGTCTGGGGAATGTTAGGCCCCTCTGATTGGTCTGGCTCCTTACAAAAATTATTATTGAATTAGTTTCCTAAGTATTTTATATAAAAATCAAGACTGAGGATTGTAAGTAAATTTACATATATTTATTTTGGAAGTTTTAAAGCGCCTGGTATAAATTATGGCCGCCAAAATAAGTCTGGTTAGACTAAAAACCAGTTAAAAAGATGCCACAAGCGTCATACAAATAAAGACGGCAATTACCTATCGCTGTCTAAACGCTGTCTACATCGTGTGCGAGCAACAAAAAGAAAAAATAATTGAAAGTGAGATAGAAGTAATGACGTCGTGGCATCTTCTCTATTGGCGAGAACTTTATCAGACGAGTATTATATATGAATTTTTAATAACCTTTTAAAATATAACAAAGTCAGCACTGAGATTTTTAAGAAAGTAAGTACTATTTTTATCTACCTTTAGCACCTGGTACCTGTAAATTGCCGTCGCGTCGGCTCAAGCTAGAAAAATATGCATACACGCATGGTATATGCTAGCACTACTTTATTTGATATATTTTATTTTTGAGAAAATAAGAGAAGGTCTGGGGGCTCTGGGATCTTGCTCTATAAGGTAGTAATACCCTAAAACCTTCTTCTTGGTGTTTTAGCATGGAAAAATGTAAATCCATAATTATTATTAATAACACAGTGTTTTCGTTAAGTTTTAGTTTTTAGTTATACCTGTTACAGTTGTAATAACTTGAATAGAGCTATCTAATAAAGCTAGTATTTAATAAATAAAATTAAATTTATGCTGCTACCTAATTCAATAAAATTGAAACTGTAATTTTTTATTTTGGTAAATTTCAAATCATTGTTCTGGGTCTGATCACTTGAAAAAAATAAAAAAGAAACAAAATGCGGCTTTATCGTTTTATGTAACGAGGTCCCTATTTGGGAAAAAATGCCTTCTTTAATTTGTGCTTGTTTTCCTTGATTTTATTTCACAAGGTGTAAAAGAAAAGTCCAATTTTTAACAAAAACCGATACTTTTGAATTTTTTTATTGTCCAAAGATTCATCATGAAAAAATAATACAAATTTATAAACTATGAAACTGTAAGTCATAGTTTTTAATCTAACAATACGAAAAAATGGAGTCCTTTAAATATAATCATATCTACGCCAGTAATTTTTTTTTACTAAAAATTATTTAGAGTTAGGTATGTGTTCATATTGTTTAAAACTTGTAAAAAAAATAAAACCATGACTACATTACATCTTGAGCTCACGAAAAAAAGGTGAGAGAAAGTAATGCAAGAATAAAAGTTAATTAGGTGCTGCTAATCGGGTTATAGATTTTTCCAGAAAAAAATTCAAATAGACTATTAAAAAGATACTTAAAGTCATTTAAAGAATAATAATAAACTGTTAAATACAGGAAAACAATACAAAAAAAGTAATAATAACTTTAAAAATGGAGCAGATATCAAAAAGCTAAATAGATACAGGGTTGGTTAAATTGAGTCAAATTTGTACATTTTTGCCTATTCAACAGTATTTCGTTTTAAAAATTTAATAATTTTGAGTCGTTTTTGAACTATCAAAAAAATGCAAAACATTTTAATCTTTTTTAATAGTTTATATGCAGACAAATTTTAAAACAAAAAATGTTACATTATTAGTGCCACTTTTTACGTTTTCTAAAATAATGTCAATAAATTTAAGATCTAATATTTATTTTTTTTAAATAGGCGATATATAGGGTTTTTAACTTATATGTTAATACTAAATCCAACGAAATATTACACCTTACATTTATGCGACATTTTAAACCTAAAAACCATTTTTCACCATTTTGCTATTAAAATTACGTATTTACTTCAAATGTTTGTAAACATTTTCATTTGAAGGTAAAAATGCCTCTATTTTTTATTACTGCTCGTTACTATTCTTTTAAATTATTTATTTTTTTATACTTTACCTAACAAGCTACAAGAACTGAGGGATTTTACATAAAACATTAATTTATTCATACTAATTGAAATAAAGCATTTAATTTTATTAAACGCCCGTATCAACTTTATTATGGCCTATCATTAACAAATGGATGGTAACTATTTACCTACGAACGACAAATTTCCTCATTGTTTGTAATAAAATCGTTATTTCTAATAGCCAAATAATTAAAAAATGGGTTTTTGATTCGAAACGTCGCATAAATGATTAGTGTAATATGCCGTTGGATTTAGACTTGAAATACGAGTTTATTAAGTTTAAAACCAAATATTTCTTCCATTTAAAAAACAAAGTTGATGATGGAGGCTAAAAGATAAAACGTCGGATCTAAAATTTAGAGACATCATTTTAAAGAAAGGAAAAAGTACCAACGATAATGTACTATTTGGTTTAAAATATCTCTTAAAATACAATAAATAAAAAAACTCTTTTGCAAAATTTTGCTTTTTCCAGATAATTCCAATACGGCTGCACATTCTAATTTTTTAAAACGAAATATTGTTAAACATAAAAATGCGCAAGTTTTTTCCTAGATCCTAATAGTGACCCTCAAATTTGTAACAGCCTGTACAAAAAATACCTCCAATATTTTTTTACAGTATAGTACCTACTTTACAATAAAGTTTAATTATTTTGATTAGATACATTATCCACACAAAACCCCATAAAAACATATGTTACAGGTGCATGTATAATCCCTCTTAAACCAAAGACATAACAAAGACCTTTCAAATTTAAACCCAAAAATGTTTTTAAAACTTTAAAGGTGGAACACAATATCTAAGCCTTTATCTTTTAGATACAAAAGTTTTTTTCGGTTGTCTTCCTTTTGTATTTTTATCGTTTTATACGAGAACTTAAGCTTTTTAAGGGCTTTTCTACATGAATACACAGGTTTTTGGGTTAAGTGACATTATATATTTTGTCTACGAACTAAAAAGGTCTATGTCAGTGGCGTTTCGTAATAATAATAATTAAAGACGTTTTAAAGATAATACAGTGTATTAATTCGGTATAATGGTTTGTCAGGATAAAGGACCAGTTTTCTACAGGGTGTTCCGGAATTATTGCACCAAATTTTAATGAAATATGCCATAATTTCCTATACAGGGTAATTCAAAAATCGATCACGAAACTCAAGGGCGTGTTTTGACTTGACAAAATAAGGGTATAGATTCATATAGTTTTTTTCAAAATTCGTTTTCGAGTTACAAGCCGTCAAAGTTCAATTTTTATTTTGTTTTTTCGCCATATTGCATTTATTTTTTAACCAATCCAGTTGACATTTGGCACACAAATCTAGCTTGGCAAAATTCTAAAATTTTAAGACAAAAGTCCTTTTTAAAACTTTTAAAACCTTTAAAAACTAGGACACACAAGAGAGTGTTTAACATTTATGGAAAATATGACTGGATGTGTGCGGGTGTACGGTTACAAAAAACTGTTTTGTTTTGTATGCTTTTTGTTTAATAAAGAAATAAGCGTGGACTAAACATGGTGTAAACGATCTAAAACATACAGGGTGTAATTTAATTGTCCATATAAACATATGTCTTAAACCTTTTAACTTTAGAGCTACATAGTGTTAAAATTTTAAGAAAAAATCGTTGTCTTATCATAACTTTAAAACTGTGGTAGATTTTTTCATGAAATTTTGCACAAACCTACCAAGCACTATAAGGTTTTTTAACATAAAATAATTTTTAATATTTCAACAAATGGCGTTTGTACGAGATGAATACTAAAAATATTTAAAAAAACATATGGTACACTATTGCTTCTTTTTAATAAAAATAATTTTGTAAATCCTCATTTATTTTGCAACAAATTTGGCCTCTTGACTTTATTTCGTACTATGCACCGTTTTCGCATAAAAGAAATACAAATAGGGCACATGCCTACTAGTTTAAAATACGTAATACTGCTATACCAAAAATACATCAAAAAAGTTTTTATTTTTTTACTCGAAACCGGTCCATTCGACAAAGAAACTTCAGAAGGGCAAATTTGTTGTTAATTAAATAAGAATTTTAAAAATAATTTTTGTTTTTAAAAAAGCAATGGCGTATCATATTTCTTGAAAAATTTCCGGCATTCATCCCGTACGGACGCTATAAGGTGAAAATAATTAAAATAACTTCCACATCAAAAACAGCCTATTGCTACTTAGTTCATGTTAAGTTTCATGAAAATATCAAAAATATTTTTAAATTTATAATAAGAAAAGATATTTTTCCCAAAACCTTGACACCCTGTAGCTTAAAAGTTAGGACGCTTAAGACATTATGTTCATATGAATTTTTCTTTCTAAAATATGCTAAAGAATAATATCCTGTATTTTTATCAATTAAATTACACCCAATATAGAAGAATCTATCGAAAAACATTATATACAGTGCATCTCTGATTTCGATAACAAAGTGATCGAAGTATCGATAAGAAAGTCTCAAAATCCCTCTCTTGGGCTTCCCTACTATTAAAGGTGGAAAGTGTTTTTATAAACTAATATTTTTTGGTACTAACTATACCCATTTAGGGTGCTTAGAGTGTTTTATTCATTGTAGGCGTCTAGTTTTAGTCTCTAGTGTTAGTGTAACTTTAGTGGTGAGATAAGCAAATTGTTCATTATATTTAATTCATTTTTTTAACTTGGCTATGCTTTTTGATTCCTTTTTTAATGGTATTACCATTAACTGCTTGGCAATAATTTAAGTTTTATAAAATCATATTAGGTTCTATCGTCTAGCTTAACACTTAATCATAATTTTACAATTTTTGTTTCCCATCTCCCACCCATCGATGAAAAGCTGTCTGTCGTATGTTACCTGATATTAATAACGAATAATTTAGCTTACATCATATTGATTAGAAGAATGTTAAATATATTTTTTTTTACCTAAAACGCCTAATTTGAAAGATTTATAGTGTATAAATATACTTATTCTACAATAGAAATTTTATTAACGATATACTTTCAGAATAATTCATAGAATCATACCGTGTCTATAGAAATTCCTATACAAGAGAAAATATTTTGTTCGCCAACCATATTTACACCAGGAATACCTTGTAATTTACATTGTCCATTGTAGATGTCTTATCACTTTGGTATAAATCAGAGTTTAAGCCTAAGAAGCAGCATTCTCGTAGTACTTCTTTGGTACCATATCGTGAAATCTGCGTTCTGTAGTAGGAGTATGTTACATCTTACTCTTGCTGTGAAAGGTATGCATATATGACCCGTATACAGGGTGTTATTGCAATCAGATATGTATTTTGTGTTTAATAAAAGTATTTTATTGATTTTTAATAATACAACCTATAATTGTATTGTGCATGATATTTTTATGAGTTTAAAATCAAATTAATAATGAACTTTTGTTTATACATTTACTACCAATTATTTCGGTAAATAATTTTTAAGTTTAAAAATTCAATCTAGAGTTTTAGGTAAATGAGTAATTTTCTTGATTTTTTTTATTATCGATTTGTATTTTTCAAGCTAAGAACTTTAAAATTTAATCTTACTGTTTTAAATCTAAAGTAACGAAAATAAGATAGGGACTTTTATTATTTTTTGTATCAAGATCTCAAAAAAAAAAATATTAACACCACACACAGTATTGGATCCACAGATCTAATAGATTGTTTTCGTATTTTTGAAACTAAGGACTTGGCCACGATAACAAGCGTAAGCGCCGAACGGAAAGTATCAAATAACTGTACTGGTAGCCGGTAAAGGCTAAAATATTTTTTAATCGCGTTTTTAATCCAGTTTATATACATTAAAAACACTCGTTGGATAATAATTGTTTATGTGGAGCTTTTTGCTTACGTATATTGCATACGTATACGGGTTTTTTTTGGCGAAAACGTTTCGTTCTTGAGATATTTTTCATCAAACTTGAATTTTAAACAAATCCTATTTTTACAATATTCCCCCTCCTTTTTGCACACAATTCTTGATTTAAAGCTAAAGTGTAATTTTTAACCTTTTTAAAACCCCGTTTGTTTTACGTATTTTACATTATTTTTGCATTAAATTGCATAGCTATACTTTAAAATAATTTCAATCCCAGTGTGCCATGAAGCCCTATGTGTATGTATGGTTGCCGCATTATCAAAGAAAAGCCACACAATTTAATGAAAAAATAATGTAAAAAACGTAGAAAAACAGGGTTTTTAAAGGTACAAATCAAATATTTTGTGTCACTTTAGCTTTAAATCAAAAATTGTGTGCAAAAAGAAGGGGGAATATAGTGAAAATAAGCTTAGTTCAAATTTGAACTTTGATGATGAGTATCTCAAGAACGAAACGTTTCTGCCAAAGAAATATTTCAGATTCGTGATCAGTGCCCCAAAAAATCCCCGTATACCAAATTTCGTTAAAATCGGAATTCTTAAACACTTTTATTGAAAAATTTGTTACACCTAATATAAATGGTATTTAATTAAGTATTGGTTGTTGTTGTTACATAATTGCTGATAAGAAGTTTCTAGTATCACGCCACGTGCCACCGGTTTTATAGTAGGACAAAGGCGAAATAAGAGAATGTTTTGTAAGTAGATGATACGTGTTTTAGCAATGTATTTTTTATTATTTATCTAAACATATGTAATCAGCCTCTGTCTGAGGCTATGTGCATTCGAAAAGGTTTGTTTACTTTATCATTTTTTGTGTACTTGGCGGCATCGCTTTCAGAATCAATTATATATGGATCCATCTTTACGTTAGTATTTAGGCATTTAGTCTTCGTCGTTTGTCCAAAGATAAAAAAATATTTTATTACCCTCTTTTTAACTATTAAACATTCAAAAATGGGGTAAAATTTATAAGTTTTCTTTAGCACATAATATCTAAATATTATTCATAAACACACTGTATACCACCTGAAGTATTGAACATGTTGCAGAATATATTTGAGAATGGAACGTTATCCGATGTTAGCGGCTTCGCTTGTATGAGATTTACGCGAATTTCTGCAGAGTTTTGAATTCTTCCCACTTAGTAAGAATTTCCGAGCAGTTTTCTTATTTGTGATCAAAATTCTGCACATATTCTTGCTCGCTTGTAACGACATGAGTTATCTAAAGTAACTGGTTAACTAATCGTGACATATTTTTAAGGAGAAGGTTTATGCTTTGTTGATCTACAAATTACAACAATAATTTTAAGCAAAATTATTGGTAATATTAATAAAATGTTATCGTTACCTTTTTATTTTGAGACAAATCACGGAGATATAAAACCTCAGGATATATTATTTAAGTATGTTTTATAGACAAGGCCAGAAAGACGAATATTTTTTTTTAATGTACAGTTAAACTATTATTCATAATGGATGGTAATCGTTTGGGTACACGCCAAAAATTAAATTAAAAGTACCAAAAAACCAAAAAAATTTAAACAAGTAAAAAGATAACTAAAAATCGACGTTTCGTTGGCAAGTCTGCCACCGTTGTCAAGATAAAATGAATAAAAAAAAATTATTAAGGTTTTAAATTTTAAAATTTTTATCCTTTTTATGATATTCTGAGAACTCTTTGACATTAAATGTCAAACATGTTTGTTTGGTAATAGTGTCATAGTGACATAGATAACTGGTAGCTGGTGTATTTATTGTTTGTATTACAAAAAGGTGAATAGTTAGTTAATTTTTAGTCTTCCTGAAGATACTTTAGTATCAAGCAACGGCAACCAAGTGTTATTGAAATTAACTGAAATTGATGCTACACAATTATCTTTATTTAATAATATATACGCGCTTTCTTTAATTTTGCGTTTTTAGAACACATTTCCTTTGCTAAAATGCTCGAAGCATCCCAGTTTATTCTATGGTTGTTTTAAAATGCGTGTTGGCAGATTTTTGATTTATGAAATTCTGTGTTTTTAATGTATGATCTGTATTCTTTTATGCGTTTGGCTAATGGTCTACAAGTTTCACCTATATTGCATTCGCAAGGTATTTTATAAATGACATTTTTGTATTAACCATACAACTTTAATGAACTGACATTATAACCAAACAAACATGTTTGACATTTAATGTCAAATAGTTCTCAGAATATCATAAAAAAGATAAAAAATTTAAAAATTATAACTTAATATTAGGTACTTTTAATTTTTATTATTTTTATTCATTTTATCTTGACAAGGGTGTCAAACTTGCCACCAAAAACTCGATTTTTAGTTATCTTCTTACTTGTTTCATTTTTTTTTGTTTTTTTGTACTTTTAATTTAATTTTTGGCGTGTACCCAAACAATTACTATCCATTAAATAAGTCGGCCGAACTACAGAACATATCTTCAATTATTCATCATGACAAAAAAATATATTGTGAATGTAAGAAGCCATTAATACTAATATTAATAAATCTATCATCGCGACTAATAATTTTAAGTCAACAACCATTTTTATGCAACATTTGCAAATTGTTGTTTAAAATAAATTTATCAACATACATATTTCAAGAAAATTAAATTCCCTACAAAAGCTCTCGTCGTAAACTACTGTCAGATAAGCTATTTTCATGTAATCGGGCTTTAAACATTGAACTATTTTTTCAATTTTGTTTTGTAAGTTTGGATTTTTGTTACTACTATAAATATTAATATTTAAATAAATTTAATACATATTTTTAAATAAAATTGGATGCACTGCTAAAAAGGTCCCTTAACATTTTTAAATAAGTTTACTCCTTTAAAAGTCATTTGACGTTGACGTTGAATCCAAAAGTGATTTCAACGTCGAATAACTAAAGAAGTGAATTTATTGAAAAATGTTAAAAGACTCTTAATAGCGCATCAAATTTTCTTTTAAAAAATGTGTTTTAGATTTATTTAAATATTATTGTTTGTAATGGTACCAAAAAAAATAAAAAAACAAAATTGAAAAAATAGTTCAATGTTTAAAGCCCGATTACACAGCTTATTTGACGGCAGTTTACGATGTAAGCTTTTTCATTTTTTTTTCAAAAATATGTATTGATAAAATATTCCACATCAACAATTTTCGAGTTTTGCATAAAAAATATTGTTATTAAAAACTGTTAGTCGCGATGATAGATTTCTTAATATTAGTAGTTAAGGCTTTAATTTTCACAAAAATATTATCTATGCTAACATATAAAGAGGTTAAGTTTGTAACTTTGTTTGTGAGTTGGTGGGTTTGTTTGTAGCCGCTAATCTTCGGAAGTACTAAACCTATCATAAAAAATCTTTCACAATTTAAAAGCAACACTATTCAGGAGTGTTATAGGCTATATTTTACTATGATTTAACAAAAGTTCAGACATTAACGCCCAACGAAGTGGACACGGGTTGGCTATCTTGAATAAACTATAACCAAAGACCTATAACTAAAATTCGATATTGACGTTACTATTCTCAATAGATTTTAATGCGTTTTTTTTTATTAGATAGAGTGAATAAAAAGGGAAGTTTTGTATGTATAGTAATATCAAAAAAAAAACATATACAGAGTGTTTAAAAAATAGTTTACATTGAAAGTTCGATATTGACGTTGCTATTCTTAACGGATTTTGATGCGTTTTTTTTTAGTAGATAGAGTGAATCAAGAGAAAAGTTTATATGTGGGTCAATCAACTTTTTTTGTCTCAGTTTTTAAAATTTTTATATTTTTATGATTTTTTTTTTGTATAAATTTACCCATTTTAGATAAAAGGTCATTACTTTATTAACTGTAGTCTGCAATGAGCAGAGCACTTTAATCAGGTTCAAAAAATAAAATGAGAAAAATCCTTATTAGGTATGTCTCATGTATACAAAGTTCGAACTCAAAACAACAAGGATCAAAATCCAGGTTTACTACCAACAGAGCTAACAAACTTGTCAATCAGTAAGCTATATTAGCATATCCCAAGAATAATCAAATTGTCCTACGGACACGAATTCAGTTATCCAAGTGACTGATTTTTCAAGAGACTGGGTATCACGGACATTTTAAAACTTTAAACTGTCTGATAGAATATAGTTAACTTTTGTTTTTTTTTTTAATGCTAACAGTAAAATTTGGATCAAATACTATTCAAAACACCATAATTTAATATTAATTTTCTTCATCTATTTAAGTGACTAGTTTTCCAAGAGACTGGTTGTCTGTCGGACATTTTCGGAATTTTTTAACCATAAATGTCTGATAGATTTTTTTTATTTTTTGCATTTTTTAGCTCACAGTAATATTTAGATCAAATACGATCTTAAACACTATAACTTATTAAAAAATGTTAATTACTTACGTATTTCTGCTGGTTTTCCGACGGACACCTATTAAAGTCAACCACTTTTTTTGGCAAAACTTGGTCGACTAAGGCCGCAGTTATGATAAAGAAAACAGATGAATGGTCGTAATCATTTACCAAGAATACCGACTTACCGACAATGTACACTCTACGCCATTTTATATTTTGATTTTAAAAACATCGTGGTTATCCGAGGGACATACGGTGTGACGAAATATTTCTGGGACCAAATATATATTTTAAAAAATACCGAACAAAACAACTTAATAAAACATAGCATTACTTTTCTCAATAAGTAGTATACCCATATATTTATTTTAAAATTACACTTATTTAAATACAAGTGTTTTTTAGTAATATGAAGTTATAGATACTAGTGTTGCAAAGGGGACTAAGAGTAAACTTATAAAAGACGTCACATTGAATCACTTGAAAAACTATTAGTTAGCCATAAGTTAAAGAACTAATAATAGTTATTATTAGTTAATGATTTTTTAATTGAAATTAATAAAAAATCACTGAAAAAACACTTAAATTCATATATATTTTCTGTTTTTAACAGCGACATAATGATTTTGCTTTGGGACAAATAAAAGTTGATTCACCCATGTATATTAATAATAAAAAAGAAAACATGTACAGAAGTGTTTAAAAAACATAGTTTATATTTAAAATTCGATATTGATGTTACCATTCTCAACAGATTTTAAAACGTTTTTTTTTTTATATAGATAGAGTGATTTAAGGTAAGATTTATATGTACAAGAATAAAAAACATAAACAGAGTGTTTAAAAATAGTTTACATTTAAAAAATTGATATTACTTAGCCGATTTTGATGCGGTTTTTTAATAGATAGACTGATTCAAAAGAGAGGTTTATATTTATAATAATATTAAAAAAAAAAAAAAAAACATATAAAGAACATTTTAAAAAAAAGGTTACATTTAAAATTTGATATTACTTAACAAATTTTGATTTTTTTAAATAGATAAAGTGATTGAGAAGAAAGGTTTATACAGGGTGTTCATTTAAAAACTTTCCACTCAAGTTATCTTCGAAACAAGACAAATTTGAGAGAAATTGCCGAAACACGTCAAGATATTTATTGAGGGGGAACGTTTTTACAAAAAATTGGACGGCGCCCCTTTAACCCCTTAACCACCAGGGCCACCACCCCAAAATTCTTAAATAGAAGGCGGCTCGAGTGATACATCATTTTAAAGCTCCTGACAAGTACTTTATAACCCTAGAATATGAAGTCAATATGTTCACCTATTGCAGATGGCGGTACTTTAAAAATTACCTAAATACCTGAGTTGGATGGCCATATTTCCGAAACTAAAAAAGTTAGATGTACCTAATGTGGTGTTTTCTTGAAAGCTCTTTTAAAGGTCTTTTTAATGGTGATACTGGTAGTAATATACAGGGTAGAAGAAAAAGTACATATTTTTTTATTTAAGAACCCTGTATATTATTTTACCATTAAAAGATCTTTAAATGAGCTTTAAGAAAATACCACATTAAGTATATCTAACTTTATTAGTTTCGGAAATATGACCATCCAAATCAGGTATTTAGGTAATTTTTAAAGTACCGCCATTTTGTAATAGGTGAAGATATTGACTTCATATTCTAGGGTTATAAAGTACTCGTCAGGAGCTTTAAAATGATGTATCACTTGACCCGCCTTCTCATTTAAGAATTTTGGGGTGGTGGCCCTGGTGGTTAAGGGATTAAAGGGCGCCGTCCAATTTTTTGTAAAAACGTTCACCCTCAATAAATATCTTGACGTGTTTCGGCGATTTTCTCAAATCTGTCTCGTTTCGAAGATAACTTGAGTGGAAAGTTTTCAAATGAACACCCTGTATGTAATATTAAAAAACATATACGTAGATTGTTAAAATAATTGTTTACATTTAAAATTCGATATTGACGTTACTATTGCAATTAAAGAAAAAGTGTTTATAGGAATTGTGCACAGGATACCATGGTTTATAAAAAAATATAGAATTGCCACACAGGGTGGCTCAAAAAGATGTTATATAAAAAAACCCTTACAACTAAAATTCATTCTAACTATGTAATTATACTATATCTAGAAGCTTACGAAATTGCTCAAAAGAAAAGATTGGCATAATAATTATTAGTATTAAAAATATAATTATTACAGGGAATACTTTTTTTATTAAGTTTCTTTTCACTATTCAACGGATTTTATGCGGTTTTATTTTAAATAGATAAAGTAATTTTAGAGGAAGATTTATATGTATATAATAATATTTAAAATTTTTACGGTATAGGAAAGGGAATTGTTTTACTGCAAATATAACGCGTGCGAAGCCGCGGGTAAAAGCTAGTGATTAATATTTTTACGAGTAGAGTCAGATCAGTTCAAGTGGAACCAACCCTTACCACTTAATGATATAGTACGAGATCCGAATAGAAGGCGACCTTCACCCATCTGTTTACTAGATAAAAACTGTTTTATATTAAAGATAGTATTTAAAAAAGTATCGCCACAGGGTTGCCTTTATCTTTGGACAAACCACGAAGGCTAAGCCTAAATACTAACGTACCGTGGGTGTCTTAAGCGAGGTAAGAGGGAGTTTGTTGACACGGGACTTAAATACTTGAAGATTTGGGGGGGAAGGAAAGACCTCCGCGGGCAGCAGGTTCCACAATCTAGAAACTCTAGGGATAAAAGAACGAACAAAGTGGGAAGTTCGGGGCCTGTCCAGATTGGACCGTATAGGGATGCATACGCGCGGAACCACGAGTTTCTCTGTTGGGAACCGTAAGTGGAGGAACTATACTGGACAATTCTTCAGAGCAGAAGCCATGAAAGTACCTATAAAAAGCGATAAATCCCCCACAGCCCGACGATGGGCAAGAGTGGGAAGCCTTTCTGTAAGTGAAGGATCATCAATGAGACGAATAGTTCTTCTTTGAATAGAATCAAGAATGCTTAGGGTTGTGGGGGACGCCATGCCCCAGATATGAGAACAATATTCCAAGGGAGGTCGGATTTGGGACACATATAAAGTGTATAAATTAGAAGGGGAGAAATACTTTTTGGCTCGAAAGAGAAATCCAAGCTTTTTTGAGGCTGCCGTGGCTATAGATACAATGTGTTTATGCCAGTTAAGGTTACTTTGAAATGTGACGCCCACAAGATTAAAGGTGTGTTTGCACTGTAAAACTTGACCGCTCATAAGTAGAGAGATGAGTATTTGATGACTCTTTTCGCGACAAGGAACATGATTGTGTTTTGGATGCATTAAAATGAACGAGATTTTTGGCGCCCCAATCCAATATTAAATTAAGATCCTGCGAAAGAGATATCTGCATCGCTCTGTGTTTGTTTTCCAAGTCAGGTTTAGTGATGGGTTTAGGAACCTGAAAACTGGAGTGAAGGGTACTATCGTCGGCGAAACTATGAATGGAATTAGTTGTGAACGAGAGAAGGTCGTTGATGTAAAGAAGGAACAATGTTGGTGCCAGAACTGAGCTTTGAGGGACTCTGGCATTTACTTGGTGAAAGCTTGAAGAATGGCCGTTTACAATAACTGATATACGACGATCAGATAGATAACTAGAGAGCCAAGTACAGAGTTTAGTTGAAAGACCATAGGAGGGAAGTTTATTAAGAAGTGCGGCATGCCAGACCTGGTCAAAAGCTTTGGATATATCAAGAGCAACGATCTGGGACTCACCTAGAAACTCAAGAGACCTATTCCAGCAGTGTGAAACGACGGAAAGAAGATCTGCTGTAGATCTTTTGTGGCTGCCTGTCATGCAAAATTTTGTGTTTTTCTAAGTACTTAAGAATTTGTGAATTAATTAATTTTTCCATTACTTTACAAAGACCTGAGAGAATTGAAATTGGTCTATAGTTAGATGGAAGAGATTTAGATCCTTTCGTTGGAATAGGTTGAATACGTGCAGCTTTCCAGCTCTCCGGAAAGACACCTGTGTCGTAAGAAATTCGAAAGAGCCGAGTTAGGATTGGTCCAAGTTCTGGAGCACATTTTTTAAAATGATTGCTGGTATGCCATCCAGCCCAGACGATTTCTTGGTGTTAAGGGAAGAAAGGATATGCTTAATGTGTTTTACCTTAAAAATACTATTGGGCATTTTATGAGGAACTGGGGTAACCGATGGTATTGGATGATTTACGGGAGGGTCAAGGGTTGAATTGGCAGCAAATTGTTAAGCAAATAGTTCTGCCTTTCCCTTAGCGGTGGAAATAATTTCACCTTCCAAAGTTAGCGGTGGAAAAGAACTGGTACAAAAATTCCTACTTATGTTTTTCGCAAAGGACCAGAAAGATTTGCTGCCATTTGAGCAAGAAAGAACTTTGTTTTTAATACGATTGTCAAAGGAGTCTTTGGCTTCAGAAATTGTTTGATTGTAGTAGTTTCTTGCTTCAATGCTGGCCTGTCGGTTTTCTGGACTAGGATCCTGTAGAAACTTCTTGTGAACCTGAACTTTTAAAATTCTAGCTTTATCACAAGATTTGAAAAATCAGGGTTTGTTATTGGATTGTTTTGGGGTGCTTAATGGTGTGTGGAATATAGGTTTTAATGCCCAATTGAATTGATTTAGTTAGTTGATTGCAAATTACAGAAGGATCACGAGAAAAAAAGCAGATGGAATTCCAGGGGTAAGTGGCGAAGAAGTCCCCTAGGCCATCCCGGTCGGCTGAGTTGTAGTGCCATACTGTGCGTGATGGCATGTATTCATTTACCTCGGGATGTGCAGGGTAAGATATAGTAACTAAGCCATGATCTGAGCGACCTAGGGGAGCTGTGACAGATGTTTGATAGAGTTTGGGGTTGGTAGTAAGAAAGAGATCTAGAGGATTTGAACTATGATTTGGGACTCTAGGAAAGTAGGTGGGTTCCATAATAAGGTTGGTAAGAGAGTTACTGACTGCGAAGATTTCGGCTGCTCTGCTTTGAGGGTCAGTTTTTGAAGAGCCCAGCCAATTCTTATTATGGACATTAAAGTCGCCAAGCACGATTACTTCAGCTGATGGAAACTGAGAAATTATGCTATCGATCTTTGTTGAAAGAAAGTCAAAGAATTCGACATAGGAATTATTAGATGGGGACCGGTACAAACAGCAGATAAATTTAGTTGAAGACCTAAGGGAAAGTTTAAGCCAAAGGATATAGGGCCTACTTGATTCAAGATTGGAAACTCGAGCACAAGCCAGTTCGTTGCGGACGTAAGCACATACGCCACCATGTGGGCGAAAAAGACGAAATAAGTTCGTAGCCTGGAAAGAGAAGGTGGCTGGTTGAAGATTTAGAACTTATTGGTGTTTCCGTTAGAAACCTAAGCCTAAAAAATTAGGTCATGGCCATATTTCATTTAAAAAAATTACCTTTAAATTTTTGAAACACCTTCTATAATGGCAATCCCTATATTTTTAAACACGTACGTATGCTAGTTATTAAAATATATTTTTTTAAATAATACAGAATGTACAAAATAAAAATAAAATTAAAATATAAAATTTTTCAACCCTATAAAATTAAAGAAATACAATTTACTATTATATCAGTTCTGTTATGTACAATAAAAAACTAAAAATTGACATATAACAAGGTTCCTCAAAATTTTAAATTTTACTTTTTTCCTTATTAGTCCTAACCTTGACCTAACTTTTTTAGGCAGCCCTATGGCAATACCTTTGTTTAAATACTATCTTTAATATAAAATAGTCTTTATCCGGTAAACAGATGGGTGAAGGTCGCTTCCTATTCGGATCTTAGACTAATGGAATACTGAATAAATTATAATTATCGAAAATAGTCATACCTAAAAATCATTCTTTAAAACATTTTTGAAAAATGTTGATTTCAACACGGTATTTTATATTAAAAAATTAATTCTAAAAAAGCTATTGAAGATAGCTTAACAAAATTTTTGCGATTATAGTAAAATATCTCTATTTTGACATAATATTATTTTGCAAATTTTATTTGGCAAAACACAATATAACAACATAATATTAACGAATATATTATTTCCACAAAACACTAAATAAAAATTTGTTTATTATTGCGATCACAAATTGCAATGTCGTCAATGTTCCCGCAAACACCCGCTTATACAAGAATGTAAACAAACGTCCAGCAGGTAAGAAGAGCGAGATCACTTTATATAAAACGCCATACACTAGAACAGGATGAATGACAAAAAGATCTAAATCGCCTTTCTATTTCCAGGCGTTCGCGTTGTCCATTCGTGAGTGTGAAACGAGCCAAAAGACTTTACGAAGTTCGAAATAGACAGGAAATAGAAAATAGAGAAGAAATTTGTTTCTTGGCGAGATACAGAGTCCAGGAGCAGTTTTCCTGACACCCTATATAATAACGCTATTTTTTCTTAAATTCCACATTGTTCGCACTATTGGATAATATAAAGTAACCATAAATGAAAAGTCAAATAAATTTGAAGTTAAATAATTGTACTGGAAGCCACAAAATTCTATTATTGCCGGAACTTTCCCGCTCATCGAGCACATACGCGATAAATACAAGAAACACAATATTTTCGCGACATATTCCATCCCTTGCCATTAGTGCGTTTCCGGTCGAGGCGGGATTCGAACCGGGGTCCCTCGCATTTCCGAAATCAGGACCATTTTAAAACCGGAAGTTCCTATTTGTGGCTTGCAGTGACAAGTGTCACACGACGGATATACATTTTTGAAATATGGACGATTTCAACGGGATGTGAAGCAAATTTTTCATTGTTGTTTAAGTGTTTTTTAGCCTATTTGATCTTTTAATATCATTTTTGTTAATACTAATAATAGTACTGGGCAAAAGAAAAACCGGACAAATAAAATTTAGTTCAAATTCAATCTTAAATTTTTCTTGTTTTTTGGCCGATTTTAATTATGTTTTGGTCCAATTGTCCAGCTTTTTCCATCAAGAATATTTAATATGGTTATTGCAAAAGTCTTATAGAGTTAGGTGTTATACAGCGCAAAGTCAAATATAAGCATTTGACCAAAATTTTCGAACATCCTGTGGAATAATCAAACGTCACAATTTTTTACCAGTGTACTCGATTTTAAAGCTCCATCCCTTTTAACATTTTCTATTTTATTTATATGTAATTAAAGGCATTTTTGTTGTTAATACGGTTTAAAACATTTTAAAAACAGTAAAATTTTTTGCTAAACGGTGACGTCATGTACGTCGCGTATTTAACCGTGTTTGAATACATGCCGGACAATAGTTTAAAAACAATATACTTATCTCTCTTGGGCGGGCGTATGCATCGTACTTTTTAAAAAGGTTGTTCCAGATATTTATTGTAAACTTTTTACATGACAAGTGAAAAATGTTTATATTGGAGGTAAACTAAAATACATATTAACCCTAAAAAATAAAAATCATAGTCATAACCTAAAAAATTATTTGGCGGTTTAAAACCTATATTTTCTTGATTCTCATATTTATATTGTCATTTTCAAATACGGTTTAAACCACCGGGACAAATACGGTTAAAAAGAAAATTTGACTTTAATTATGATGGTCGTAATATACGCTATACAGGGTGTTCGAAAAATAGACGAAGATACTATAGTGGGAATTTCTTGTTAAAAATATGAGAAAAAGTTTCTATAAACATGGGTCTGGAAATGCACAGTTTCAAGGTACAAGGTGGTAACTTTTTAAAAAATGTATATTTTTAGTCCAATTTTTAAAAAATATTTTCTTTATTCTTTTGAAATTTGACAATAAAATTTGCCGTGATAAAAATCTAATTAGGCTTTAAATAGATTAAAATTATAAGATTCAGTGTCATCCCGGGGGCATCTTACCCAATATTATTGGCAAAAAAACGTACGCCACTGAGTATCTCACTTGGTTTTGATAAAAAGAATAATAGGATTTCATAGCATGCCACTGGACAAAATTGGTTTATTAATTTTTGCCAAAAAATCACAGGAGCCCTAAATAACAAAAAATCAAAAACGCTTCTTGGGATGTTGGAAATATCCACCATCCATTTCTCTACACCTTCTCACTCGACGAATCATTAAACAACGAACTCGGGCTAAAATTCGAGGTCTATTTCTTACTTTTTAGCAAGCATTTACAATTTTATTTCTTAACTCTTTTATTGTTTGTATAGAATTGGTGTAAATCAGAGTTTTAATTATAAATAATAAATTGTGACACTGTTTATATGAACTTATTTACTTGAAAAAATACAAGGAATCATCCCTTAAAATTAAAGGCATTATTAATTTAATTAATGGCGGAAAATACAGGGTATGATTCCTTAGCTTATTTTAGGAAAAAAAACTTCACATAAACATGCCCTAAACGTCTTAACTTTTGAGATACAGGGCATTAAAATGAAAAAAAAAACACACATTTTTTAAAAATATTTCAATTAATTTTTACCAACTTTGTTTTAATTTGGTAATATTATTAATGGTATTAAGGGGGTAATTTATCACTAACTTAATTACATTTAACGAGTCCAGTGGCGTCTCGAGAGGCAACTGAAGGATTATTTCCAACAAAAAAACGGTACGCCACAGACTCTGTAAATGTGTGTTAAATTTTTGTGCTTTCTTTAGATTAAGCAAATAAAAATACTGCTTTTATGTTTTTTAATTTTTTCCGTATCTTGTTTAAGCTTAAGCAAAGACAATTATAGTTAGTGAAACTATAATTGTCTTTGGCTTAAGAAGAGAAAAAATTAAATTCTCCTAATTGCATATTTTTAGACCATAAAAGAAGCATTGCGGGACCTTTTTCTTTTAAAAATTAGGTTTACGAATTTTTAATTAGCAATAATATAACAAATGATACCCTGTATTTCATCAATTAAATTACATTTTTGGGACACTCTGTATACTTGAAATGGGTGTCCAAAATGTCAAATTTAACAAGAAGCTTGGCTTGTTTCGTCGTTTTCTCAAAAATGAATACCTGAATTTTAATCAAGTTTGTGCAAGCTTGGACGCAGTGTAAAAAAATTTTAAAACAACAAAAATCAGTTTCCTTTTTAAAACGGCTTTAGAAAACCAGAGAAGCAAATAAAAACAAACTTTTTATTACCCATTACAATTTTAAAACCAGAACTAAATGAGAAATCCATGTCCCTCGCCAATGGATTTAAATTTTCCCGATAAATTTTAAAAATTAAAATTGGTAAAACTGCTAAAACTAGCTTAATTACGAAATATTAAAATGGCGAAACTTTCCGGGGGATCGCGGAGCCGAAAACGAAAAAGCACTCAATTTTTAATTGGATTTGGTTAATTCTGACGGATTTAAATGGAGATTTTACATTGCTCGTCTCACAATTTCGACTGTCTAAAACTTTTACATCGCCGTTCGGACAAATCTTTTATCGTGAAACTTATTTTGCAATTCGAATTAAAAATTAAAATTTTTAATTCTTTAATTGTCATTAAGAAGACGATTTAGGTCAGATTTATCTGAACGCCATGTACTGTATTATAAGCAATGACGTAACATAATGGACCGGCCCTTGCGATCGCTTATTGCGGCCAACGAAAGAGAGAGAGGTCCGGAGAGATGGAGCTAATTACGGCAGAAACGTGCTTTTAAAATTCGTTTACCGTTGGAAAGCAGTTGATTTTAAAAGTGATTATACTTTAATATACTATACTATATATACTTTATATACTTTAATCCCCATTATCCCATTTAAATTCCATTTTTGCAGGGCTTTCTTCCGTAATTAGCTCCATCACTCTCGGACCTCTCTCTCTTTTGTTGGCCGCAAATAAATTCACAGCAGCAATACATCGGGGCCGGTCCATTATGTCATGTCATTGATTATAAGCGATATAGAATCTGTGCCAAGTAAGAATCTTTACAAGCCAATTTTTATAATACAAATTCTTCTAAGTAGCTAGTTAATAAGAGCCCATAATTACGATGGGATTTAATCGTTGAGTGAAAAAAGACACTTTATGCATGTGTTGCATACTATGTTTTTTTAACGGCCGTATAATTTTTTAAATTTTAAATTCTAAGTCATCAAAAATGTCTATTAAATTTATCTCACTATTAAATTTGAACTTTAGTGACACATTAACAAAAAGAAGCAATGGTAAAACTTAGAGTAAGGTAATCTTTTGATTGAGCTAATATCGCGTTTACTGATAAATTGCACACAATATTATAAAAAAATAAGTTCTGGGCATTAAAAAAAAACAAATTTAAAGCGTAAAAAAATTGTCAAACTGGTAAAAAAAAACTTTTTTTTACACTTTATATCGTGTTATAAGTTAAAAAATTGAAAAGTTTATCTTTATGATATTGATAAAAAAGAATTCATAGAAAAAAAAATAGGTATTTTATTACCCTGATTAAAAAAAAGGTAAAAACGGGAAGCAAGTCTAAGCTCCTTTTAAAATTAAAATGTTTTTTAAGTAATCAAGCCGCAAAATGTTATGCGTCCTGGCTATCCATGGCACACGTAACAAAAGTAAATAAAATACATAATATTTAGTATTTGACCTAATATTATTTAATTTATGTTTTTATTTTAAATCCAATACACATTGGTTAGTATGGTTAGATTTGTTAAAAAAATCCTTTAAAGATATTTGTTGCTCACTCAGCCAGGGGTTATCCTTCTTAGAGAGTACTTTGTGTGTTTGTAGAATTTGATTTTGTAGGTTCCAAATACGTCCTTTTGAGGACCCTCAACATTCTATAATCACGTAAGAAGGGGTTTATCTTCTTTATCCCCCACCTACATATATTATCTGCTACCAGTCCTAACCTGGCTTTTTGTATACCACTGTCCAGATATCAGGCCTGTTGTAATAGTTCTTAGCTAAGTCCTAATCATGTCCAGTAGTCTGACTGCAAGATCCTAAGAAGGTCTCTTGAGCATTGCCCTGGTTTGCATTATCTTTTTTGCCGATGACCATAGTTCCTCAAACTTGGTTTTGGTCCAATCCTTGGCCCATCGCTTGAGACCCTACCGGACATGTCCGGGTGTCAGGTTACTGCAAGGTTTGGGATATTGCTTGCCGCTACCGCTAGTTTATCCGCTGCCTGCAATTTACCTTAGTTAAAAACCTAATCATCTCAGAGATACAGGGTGTCAAAGTCATATTTTGCATATATTAGGATTTTTATAAAAAAATCAGTTGTTTGACGTACCCGCATCGATTAGTGCTAAAATCCCGTAAGTCAGCACATTGGCAATGAGAGTTATGAGAGGTCGATTTATAGCATGTAATTCTTAAACACCTTTTAAGTCATTGTTTTGGGGTATTTTGGTAATTTGTGAAAATGTTAAAAATATGACTTGTTGGTTGTTTTAGTAGTAACCAATTCAATTATTTTGATTAAATAATTTTATTTTGCCCATGGACTTTTGTGGTAGCATTTTGTATATACTTTTTAAAGACACCCTGTATGTAATAAATATTTTATTAATTTTATCATCTTTATCAGACTAAAAAACTACATTTTTATTATTTGAGCGAACCTGATCGATTGGGGCTCGTTTACTAAGTTTCATTTTGATACACCTAATACTATACAGGGTGATCATCGGCACTATTGCTAACTTCTTTATTATTGAAGATACAAAGTCGGTTAAATTGGCAATGTAGTAGCATTTTTTCCGCCTATTACCGTGCTGCCAACAAAAAACAATTGAACATCGCGTTTTTTATTTATTGCAAAAAATAATCTTTTTTAAATAGAACACCCTGTATATAATATCACAATTTGAAAGATCCATCAAAAACTATTAAAAAAGTCCTTATGTGTTATATCTAATTTTAATAGTTTCGAAATATGGCCGTTCTCGGGAATTTGATAGTAAACTGGCATTTTTAAATAGAACACCCTGTATATTGTATCACCATTAAATTAATTTTTTAAAGAGCTTTAAGAAAATACCAAATTTGGTATGTCTATCTCTTATAGTTTTGGAAATAATATGACCATTTAAATCTAAAAAATAGAAGGTATAATGTCTATTTTATCTTCGACACTAAACTAGAGATAATGAAAATTTAACATAATTTTCAGATTTGGATGGCCATATTTTAAAAACTATAAGAGATAGACACATCAAATGTGAAATTTTGTTAAAGCTCCTTAATAAATATAATTAATGGTGATGCAGTATACAGGGTGTTCTATTTAAAAATGCAAGTTTACTCTTAAATTCCGCGGATGGCCATATTTTCTAAACTATTAAAAATTGGATGTAGCACATAAGTTGTTAATGGTTTTAATAGATCTTTCGAATGGTGATATAATATACAGGGTGTTTAATTTAAAAAAGTATTTTTCTTGCAATAAATCGAAAACCCGATGTTCAATTGTTTTTTGTTGGCAGTATGCTAATCAGCGAAAAAAGGCTACTATTTTGCTAATTTAGCCGACTTTGTATCTCTAATAATAAAGAAGTTGGCAATAGTGCCGACTTAAAAATAATCACCCTGTAGAAGTAATACCTTTTTTAATAGATTCATTTACACACGACGGTATGCTACAAAAATCTTGCCACAAACTGTTCTTTGAAGCTACAAATGACATTTCTTTACTTTCCATCGCATAAAACATTCTTCTATGCATTAGCAAAATTGCCGCAGTAAATTGTATCTTCCTTGTAGGTAAAGAGTAAAAACCAAAGGCGTGGAATAAATTTGTATCAATTGATCATATCTTCAAAAGATACCGCCCAGCATATAAATAAAACAAAATGCGTATATGTACTTTAAACACTTTAAATTTAATTTAAAGCCCAATTAAATCAATCATTAATTGGAAAAACAGTTTGTTTAGTTGAAGCCTTTGGGAAGTTTACAGGAGTTTTTAACCTGTAGTATGTGGGCGTTTGTAAAAATAATAGGCGTATAATCTTAAATCTTAAGCATTGGTACTTTATCTTGATTTCACAATGAGACCATGTTATGCTTTGGTTTTTACATTTAAACATACGGGGTATTTTAAACTTTCCATCGCATAAAACATTCTGCTATGCATTAGCAAAATTGCCGCTGTAAATTGTATCTTCCTTGTAGGTAAAGAGTAAAAACCAAAGGCGTGGAATAAATTTGTATCAATTGATCATATCTTCAAAAGAAACCGCTCAGCAAATAAATAAAACAAAATGCGTATATGTACTTTAAACACTTTAAATTTAATTTAAAGCCCAATTAAATCAATCATTAATTGGAAAAACAGTTTGTTTAGTTGAAGCCTTTGGGAAGTTTACAGAAGTTTTTTAACCTGTAGTATGTGGGCGTTTGTAAAAATAATAGGCGTATAATCTTAAATCTTAATCATTGGTACTTTATCTTGATTTCACAATGAGACCATGTTATGCTTTGGTTTTTACATAAAAACATACGGGGTATTTAAAAAGTAAGTTCGTAAAATCACCCTGTATCTTGAACGTAAAGACGTTTAAGGTAGTACTACCTGTGTAAGAATTAATGTTCAGAAAATTATGAAACTTAGCATACTGGTACTTTATAATAAGAATATCAACCAGTTAAATTTTTAAAGGTCTACAGAGAACTAAAAAAATATAAACATAATAAAATAATTGCTTTTAACATTGATCCTTTTGGGAAATCGCAGATTTTATTTTGCTTCGCAAAAACTAATGTTCAGATTTCAATGACGGTATATGAGACATAAAAAAAATTGATGCCAGTCCAATACTTTTTTCGGTTACTAGATCCAATAAGTGATAATAAATATCCGCAATAATTAGGAAACATGTTTATTCCGACTGTTTTTAAGTGAAAAATTCGACGACAATAATCCGATGTATCAATATTTACGTTGGTTGACAGGTTAGTTGCCAGAAATTTTCCATGTTTATCCCTAGATTTATGTGTTACTTAACCTTGTTTTACAAATTTTTTATAATTTTTTTCAGTGACTGATATGCCTTTTTAATGAAATATATTTTTTGATGATTTGTGGTTTAGAGATTTTATTAATAAATAAACATAACAATTTAAAACCTGTAACTTGTTTAAAGATGCTTGTGCAGTAGATTTTTGCGTATCTTTTCTATTGTTTTTACGCAGCGTTGCCAAATGTAAATACCACGGTGGTCAAATTATCCTAAGCACTCATTTGACTCTTGTGGTATCGGTAGAACTACCTTATGACATGGAAGAGCTATTGAAAGATTCTATTTTAAACCCAAGATTTGCTTTTTGGAATATTTTACCACAAAGTGTTGAAAAAAGTACGCTGTTAGGGTTTATTGGACGATTTCTTGCATGACTTTAAGACAAAAACTTTATTTAAACATAAGTCCTTGAATTCTCAAGATACAGGACATTAAACTCTGTAGAAAAATTGGTTTTCCATAAACATCTAGATTATCCTTTTCCCGATTTAATTGTAACTTGGCAATGTTATTTACAATATGTAATAAAAGGCTAACATTTTATCTAACGCAATTATTTTTTTTAATCCAGTGTCGTCCCAAGCTGCTTCTAAGTGAATATTTCTGCCAAAAAATAAATAATACTCTTTTATTTAGACTTTCATTTTCTTTAATTTTTAACTGTACAGGGTGGCTCGAATTCGACGCTCATCATTGGGATTTCGAAAACCGTAAGAGATACAGGATAGGTTAAATGAAGGCAAAGTTGCGCAATTTGATGCTCAATAAAATGCCGTTTTGCGTTTTAAAAAATTCCGAGTACTTCCGAAGATATTCGAAAAAAACCGGAATTTTCAATTTTGGTTTCTATTGTTTCCTGGCTATATTTGTTAAGATAACTCAAAATGAAAAACACGTTTTCATGGCCACTTTTTCTGCTCTATAATTCAGTGTGATTAAATATTAAATCTGACGTTTCGGCTTCTGGCGACCATCATCAACTTAATTTTTTTAAATACGGACCTGATATTTTTTTCAATTTAATTAAATCCTTTCATCACTCTTAAAACACTATATATCGCCACTTTGATATTTGCCGACGTTTCGTACAGAAAATTCCATCACCAGAATATTACATATTTATTTTACCATAATACGGCCCTGAACTACATTTTTAGGTTAGAAGGTAAAAAAAAGAATAAACTTATTACATATTCGTAATCTTTTTTATTGCAACTCATTGATATCTATTATAACAATAAAATTTTTAAATAACATTGAAACAAAAAATGCTTTGTCAGAAACATTTAAACTATAAAAAATTAGGTGACAAAAAATCAATGTACAAATTTAAAAATCCTAACTTCAGCTGCGAGTTTTAATTTGTAAGGTATTTTTTTCTTTCCTTATACTCCCTTACTACAACTTTATGTTGTGTATGTTACCGGGGTGGTCTTTCAACTCTTCAGCTAACAACCAGCGGCGACATGTCAACTTGACATGTTTTTTCATGCCTTATTCGGTGTCCTTTAATATTTATTAGCTGATGCTCATTTAATTCCTAAGTTACTTGAGTTTCGAAAGATATTTTATGACGTAAAACATAACCTTATTTTAAAGAGAGTATTTTCCGTCTTACTTTTTGAAATGCGTAAAAAAGTTCAATTTTAAATTATCAGGAAATCAAAATCTGCGTAAAATAATTTAAGGACGAAGTTGGTTCTATTTACTTTTTTCTTTCGTGACGGGAAAGAAATGTAATAATTTATTTCTGATGACAGGTACTTAAACGTGACTATTAATAAAACTACATTTTGCCCCGACAAAAAGTAAGTATTTTTCTCTAATATACATACACGTAAGTAAACGTAAGTATATATTTAATTTTAAAATATTTTTTTATACAAAACCACTTTTTATCTTTCTAAAAATCAAATTACACATTTTTTACCCTTACATTGTTCAAAATAACTATGAAACAACCACGCTAAGTTTCAAATTTTTAATTCAAAAACGTCAAATCACAAAATAAATTTGACAAATATTTATCTAATAATTACTTTTAAATTTCTATAACAACTCAGGTCCAATTATTGGTTTACATACAGCAAACGACTAGTTTTAAACTTTACATCAATAGTTTTATACCTTTAATAGATTGTAATGGCATGTTTTAAACATTAATTCTCTGTTTTCTTTCGTTACAGAAAAATATTTGTATTATACAGTGTGATTCAAAAATCGATCACGAAACTTAAGGGGTGATTCAACTTGACAAAATAAGGGTAGAGCTTTATATATATTTTTTTCAAAATGTCATTCGTTTTCGAGTTACAAGCCGTCAAAGTTAAATTTTTATTTTGGTTTTTTCGCCATATTGCATTTCTTTTTAACCAATCCAGTTGATATTTAGCACACAAATCGAGCTTTGCAGATTCTAAAATTTTAAGACAAAAGTAGTTTTTTAAATACCGCCAAGGGCACTTTACCTAAAACTTAAAATTTATTTACATCGTAACTTTTTATTTTGACAAATATCGCAAAGCTGGGGGCGCCATTTTATAGACAATCAAAAACCTAAGAAATAAGGTACTCTTTATTAAAGTCGATAAACCTTACCGTTTAGGCACCAATAGACATTAAAGTTTTCATCAATTTCAATCAAATTACCTACATACATACAGGGTGTCCAGTAACTCAACCGATAAACTTTACGGGGCGATTCTACAACAGAAAAAAAAAAGAAAAAAATTCTTAGTAAACATATGTCCTAAACGTCTTAATTTTGAACTAAGGGTGTTAATTTTTTTCTTTTTTAATATTTAACACACCGTAGTTTAAAAACTAAGACGTATTAGGACATATGTTTATATGAAGTTTTTTCTTATTTTCTGATTGTAAAATCGCCCCGTAAAGTTTGTCGGTTAAGTTACTGGACACCCTGTATGTATGTAGGTAATTTGATTGAAATTGAGAAAACTTTGATGTCCATTGGTGCCTAAACTGTGAGATTTATCGACTTTAATAAAAAGTACCTTATTTTTTAGGCTTTTGATTGTCTATAAAATGGCGCCCCCAGCTTTGCAATATCTGTCAAAATAAAAAGTTATGATGTAAATAAATTTTAAGTTTTAAGTAAAGTGCCCTCTGGCGGTATTTAAAGAAAATACTATTTATCTTAAAATTTTAGAATCTGCAAAGCTCGTTTTGTCTGCCAAATATCGACTGGATTGGTTAAAAATAAATGCAATATGGTAAAAAACCAAAATAAAAATTGAACTTTGACGGCTTGTAACTCGAAAACAAATGAGACGTATCGATTTTGAATTACCCTGTATACGGGAAAATTTTAGATTTTAACTTTAGGTTTATTGTCTTTCTTTGATTCGCGTCGGAAGACAACACAACCTTGAGCTGAAATCTAGAACTTTGTTTTCTAGTATAAGAATTATTTATTTTTTTCCACGATTTTGGAACACTTCCTATAAGAAATTTTTGCACACTTTGGTGTCGTCTTAAATGCTAAAACCTATAAAAAAATCCATATATAATACAGGGTGGTTTAAAATTGTAAAAATGTTTCTTAAAAAAAAATATATTTTTAAAATTAGTTCAATAAATATCATTAAAAGTATTTAACAAACTCCAACCTATACAGGACACAGTTAGTGTCTGTAATAATTAAAAAAAGTGAAAACTATTAAAGGTACATTTTTTAAATGCATATACATCAAATGCAATAGTTTTGATTATTATTGATCTTCATATAGCAAATATCTCACGTTTTTGGGACTTCCGCTTATACCGAAAGTTCATAGCAACTTGCTTATTTTAAATGAAACATCCTGTATATTATTACATTCTTGGATTCTCTTAAAGATTTTAAGTTTATTTTGTGTATCATGTCCTTTACCCATGATTAAAGTAATTTTAACATATTTAAATTTATTTAGCTAAATAGTTTTAAAACTCAGTTATAATGTATTTTTAGCTTGGCTATGATGGTGTTGAATGACATTGAATGACATACGTAGAATAACATACATTTTTTAGCATTTGATTGTCTTTTACCGCAAACTAAGAATACATTATAACTTGATTTTAAATCTGCAGTCTATTAGAAAAATAATAATATTTCATCGAACATTTTACACCACTGTTTTTTGACCATTCAAATATGTAGTTTTGGTTGCATTACCATGACAACACAAGTATTTATGCGGAAATTTTTTCTCCTGCCTGGGGTACCCTGGAGCGAATTATAGTGGACATTTTTTGACATAATGATTGAATTTGTTTTAACGTCATGTCTGTCATTCACTTACATAATTAAAGGAAATGCTATTTTGTACCAGTTGTAGTATTTCAGACATACCATAATTTAAAATAATGTAAGGTTTTAAGACCCTAAATGACAATTTTATACAACTACAGTTAGTAAAATAATATCATAAGACTGAAGTACTAGACATAAGTGAAGAGCACACGAAAGCAAGGTATGGTTCTAAAAAATTAAAATAAACGATTTTTACCAACTGTAGTAATATAAGGTATATATAATATAAAAAGAATAAACAATGATAAGCTTTAAAATTACACATGCTTGCAACTACAATTGGTAAAATGGAAAATATTTATTTAATAGTAAAATTTTAAAGCTTGTGTTAAAGTAACAAATATTAATTTAAAAGAATCCTATTTAACACAAACTTGGTTTAAAATTTTCTTACCGAATACCACACGTGCTTAAATTATTCCGGGAAATTTTTTAGGCTACGAATATTTTAAGAAAATTCTCCCTCACCTGCGGCTCGGAATAATTTTCAAAATATTCGTGCCCTTGAAAAAATTTCCGGAAATAAATTTAACACTGGTGGTATTACAAGTGAAAATATCTTGAAAACTAATAAATTTAGAATTGGGCAACTTTACAGAACTTACCTTTATTTCTAATACTAAATAAGGTAAAAAATAAAATGGGGGAGGTTTCCATTTTTAAAAAATATGTTTTGGTAGTAAACTTAATTTTATTTTTGATCTTATTTTTTTAAACATCCTGTATTAATATTTCTAAAACTTTTTAAAAGTTACTTGAAGTTGGTCCTTTTAAACAAGAATTATACCAAATTAAATATTTAGGAATTTGTAACAGCAAAAATTATTAAATATTTTTGGGCCTGAAACCGTCATTTTTTGACAAATAAGTTTAAATAATTTAAAAACGCTTAGATTTGGGTATAGGACATTATGAACAAATACAGGGTTAGTAAAAGGAATGGAACGGTGGATTTTTTCAGCAAACGTAAAATATAATAAGACCGGAATTTTGCGTGCCGAGGGGTAACTAAACACGAAGAATATAAAAATTGTATTTGCAGCGTCTGCCAGTTTTAGCTTTCTCTGTAGGTTGGAGAATGTTTAAAATTTTAAATGGAAACCCTATTTTTATTATTGTAATCAATTGATTAGTGTCAACTTTATTATAACCTAATATTATCGTTTTTTTACTCCTGTCAATTTTGGAGATATGGCATCATGCTTTTTTCGAAATTAATACAAAAACGGCTAGGTTGGATCAAAAACGATCTAACCAATATTCGTCAAAATTAATACAGGAGTGAAACTGGACCTTCTAAATTCATAAATAACATTTTTGCGACGTTTGTAAGATTTATTAAAAGAAAAATAAAGGAAAGAAAATAAGGAAATTTAATTATGAAACATTGCAAATTCCATTCCTGAATTGTCCAGTTACTCCCCTGTACTAATATTGACGAATTTCGGTTGGATCGTTTTTGAGATATTTGATCATCCCGGTCGTTTCTGTAGGCAAGCTTGATGCCAAATCTTCAAAATTGACAGAAGCAAGAAAGAAAATAATATCAGGTCATAATAAAGTTGATACAAGCAATTGATTACAATAATAAAAATAGGGTATTCCATTTAAAATTTTAAAATTTCCTAACCTACAGAGAAAACTATAAACTTGGCAACCTTGCAAATACAATTTTTAAATTTTTCATGTTCAGTTACCCCTTGGCACAAAATTTGGTTCATTTATATTTTACGGTTGCTGAGATAATCCACCGTTCCGGTTTTTTCTACTAACCGTGTTTGCTGAAAATCTTGTGCAGAATCCGAAAATGTAATTATGTATAGAGTCTACCATTTAAAATAAGCAAGCGGATAGGCACTTCCGGTATAACCAAAAGTCCCCAAAACCTAGATATTTGCCATATAATGATCAATATCACCTAAACCTAGTACCAAAATTTAAAAAATGTATATTTAGTAGTTTCCGAGATCTTTTAATAGGGCACTCACCGTGAATAATTCTGTATTTTTTATTGCCTTAGTTATAGAGAAAAATAAGGTGTTAACTGAAAAAAAATTCCTGACAAAAAATGTATTTTACTTTTTATATGCAAACATTATAAACTTAATTTAAAATTTATGTAAGTAAAATAAACTTTACCATTTATTTAATAAAAAATTAAAATTACTCCTTTTTTATGTTATTTAAATTAATAGCTACAAATAAATGTATTACCTAATGTTTATTAAAAAAACTGTTTTTTTACTGAATTGTAACCCTGTATACTCGACGGTGATTTTGGTTATTGAAAATTAAAATTAACTTGACAACGTTGTAACGCAAATAAGCGACCTCTGTTGTGCTATTTTAAACTATCATAGTGCAAAATGACATTTCATAATCAAGTTTTTCTTGCTATTGCTGCATTTATTATTGTATTTTTAAAATATGTTTTCTATAATTTATTGAATTAATGCAATAAAAACACAAAAAGAGTTAATCTACAATTTGTGCACGTGCGGCTCGTCAGAGGAGGCAAGAGAGGCTTAGCCTCCTCATAAATTTAACCATAAATGCGGTAATACACAATTTTTGAATGCATTTAAGCAATTATTACGTGTTTTGCTTTAAATAGGTGTAGGTAAATTACCGGCCTTTTTTGTGTTTATATAGTCTTTATGAGTTTAGCCTCCCTTGTTCTCCAATGCATTAGCCGCCACTGAATTTGTGCTGTATCTTATTAATTTTTATCATAATTTTATTAAAAATTCTGCAATGAAGCCAAACGTGCCAAGTCGTGTCTACAGTTTAAGTGTAAATATCTAAAAACTTACGATTTGTGGCTTTACATAAAATTTACCAAAAATTTTAGTAAATATTTTTTGTCATTTTCGATCTAAATGCCCATTTTTATCAGCTGGCCGTGTTCCAACATTGTATTTTTTATTTTGAATCGCGGATAGCTTTTTTATTTTAGATCCAGCATAACTTTTTATGAAGACGAACTTTTTGTTGAAATATTAAAAATAAAAAAGTTTACAGGTATACTTAAGTCAATCCGTGGACACACTGTATTTAGTATCATTGCTTAAATCGTTTATTTTATGAGGTTAAATAAGTTCCTAAGGTATAACATCATCTATTACAGAACACCACCCTAACTAAACCAACATCAGAGCATATTATCCGCAAGTCAAACTATCCCCAAGATTACCCGTTAGAAGTCGTCGTATATCAACTTATTACGCGCTAGGATGATTTTTAGAGCCACTCTATTTACTTTCCCACCCTCTATGGGATTATAGAACCCCTTAATAGCCTATTAACTAAAGTAATGACAGAATTTTGAATCAAATTTACTGGTTTGTGTCGTTTACAAAAAACACAATGTGATTTAAAATATATTTTATTATTCATGTATTGTATTACAAATGTATAAATTTATTATTCTACTCGCGTGCGAAAATGTTCGCTTTTCCGCACGCATTTTGGTTCTAAAAAATTACTTTTGGTACTAGTTGGGAGAATAATTTGCGTGCAAAAATAGTACAAAAATATCGATCCACATTTTATGAACTTCATGTTAAAAAAAACTTGCCTTGGCCAAACCAACTCAAAAGGTGAAAGAAACACATTCCGCAGACACCAACATTTTCACAACCTGCAAAATGCCACAAATTGTACATTTGCCATCACTAATAATAAGTACAAGTGGAGTATAAGGTAGCACTGTTTTAAAAATAAAAAAACAAAAAAATATTTTTATATATATATTTTTCTTACGATCCTAGAAAGAAAAGCCTTCTAACACGTGCCGAAAATGCCTTTTCCGCACTTGACCGCTGGACCGAACTCCGCTACGCATCGTTCGGTCAACTACAGTCGCGTGCGGAAAAGTGGCACTTTCAGCACTAGTTAGAAATATACTATTGGCTACCATTAATGGTTACCCCTTTAATTCCCCCTTAAGTGCCTGCCTAAAGTGACGGGTGTGTGCAAGTTTGTATGAGGATTGTTACAAAAATGTAGCCACAGTTTAAAATACATAATTGTTTCTTTTACATAACTTACGATGGCTGCAGCTCGCAGGGAGTGCATTTTAAAAATGTGTTTTTAAAAAAATAGTGCTGAAAGTATCGCTTTTCCGCGCGCGATGTAAACGAGCGTAAGAAAAACATAAAAAAAAATTTTAACCTAAGTCAAATTTTTCTTGCTTACCGTATTCGTCTCACTGGTTCAAACCGTATTTGAAAATGACAATATAAATATAAGAATCAAGAATATGTATGTTTTCAAACCGTGGCGTCACAGGTTATGATTATGATTTTTATTTAGGATAGGATTATAGGATTATTTAGGATTATATAGGATTATAAGTAAAAGTAAGACAAACTCGAAGTCTGGGTCTCAGTCAAATAACATGACTGAGACCCAGACTTCGAGTTTGTCTTATACTTTTTACTTATAATATTAAGAGGTCTCTTTGAGAAAAATGGACGACTTTTTTCCAATTATATAGGATTAATAAGTACTCTTGTTTACACCACATATAAACATTTTTCACTTGCCATGTACAGCCATGTAAAAAAAATACGAAAAATGACCGAAACAAAGTATTTAATGAGTACGATGCATATGCCCGCCCGACAAAGATAACTATATTGTTTTTAAACCATTGTGCGGGATGTATTCAAACACAGTTAAATACGCGACGTACATGACGTCACCGTTTAACAAGAAAATGTTATGTTTTTAAAATGTATTAAACCGTATTAACCAGAAAAAATGGCTCTAGTTGTATTTATTAATATTGAGCGTAAATGTACAATTTGTGGCATTTTACAGGTTAATATCGGATTGAAGAAGTTTTTTTATGTGGAAATATTGTTGTCTGCAAAATGTGCCCCTTTCACCTCTTAAGTTGGTTTGGACAAAACAATTTTAAACATGAAGTGAATGATAATCCTTCATTACGACGCGCTAACATTTGGTTCAATATGTTTGCACCTTTTCCCACTAGTGTAGTAGTAGTTCCGAAAAAAAAGGAAAAGAACTAAAATGCCGAGCGGAAGCGTGAACTTTTTCATACGCGAATGGAAAAATATTATTTTAATCCTAAAAATACGTACTTAAAATATTTGTACTTGATTTAGTACTCTCTGTGTAACTTATATTTTAAAAATATTGTTGTCTCAGATGTTTAATAATTATTTAAAAACACTAAAGCTTTTAATAATAATGTCTTAAAAATATGAATATAATAAAACGGACGACAATATTTAAAAATTTGTCTTAATACACATTATAAAGGGTGTTAATTTTTGATTGGTAATAACCTATTGTTCTTATGCCCAATGTAATAAAAAAAAATTAAATCAGAATTACTTTAAATTGCTTTTTTGTACTTAATTAAATTTTTAAGTCAAAAATAATCGCATTTTATACCATTTGTATATGGACGTAGAGTTGCATTCTTTGTTAAGTGACATTTCATCCCTAAATTCCAATCAAAAATACGTCAACAAGACCATTCACAAATCGTAATCGCTCATAAAAGCATTTTCTACTTGAGTTCTTTTACTAATTTTTTTGGCAGTCGTTTTAATTGTATAGAAACTAATATTACAATCGTGTGAACACATTGAGTAGTTATAATAGTAACAAAAGGGAATGATGTCAGAAGTCATAATCGAAAGAAAGGTGATATTGTATAGATTGCAATAACACCACTTCGCCCAATAATGTTTTTCTTTGTGTAACAAAATTTGTCATAAATATTTGTAAAAGCTATGCATGAGTGTGTTTTTCATTGATTTTTTTGTGTATTTGAATTAAACATTATAAAATTGTAATCAGAGCGACCTAAAAACTACTACTTAAATGCACTATTTGTATTGTTTGCAGTTTTAAATTAATTTATATTTAAAATATTAACGGCACTTAAAAAGACTTCAACAAAGCAGCTTGGTTATGATCGAGTAGTTTTGATCAAATAGAGACGAATTATCGAAGGTCGAGGCCTTAATTTCGATCAAAAATTGTAAATCGACTCGAGAATCCAGAGTCGTGAACCCATTGCTAGTAATTTTATTAACAAAAATACCTAGTAAGTAGCCAATTTATCTAATACATTATTTGTTTAGGTGTTTTTTTTTAGTTTAAAGGGCCCAAAATATAATTTAAATTTGCAATTGTTTCTTAAATTTAGATTACTATATTTCGAATCTACTAAAGATAGTTACATACAGGGTGTAATTTAATTGATGACTGAAAATACAGGGTATGATTCTATATATAGCTTATTTTAGGAAGAAAAGTTTATATAAACATATGTCCCGCACCTCTTAACTTTTGAGATATAAGGTGTTAAAATTTAAAAAAAAAAAATGGTTTAATATCTCAACTATTCTGCACCCAATTTTGTATAAATTTGGAAATATTATTAATGACATTAAGGACGTAATTTATTACTAACTTAAATACATTTATTAAGTCCAGTGGCGTCTCGAGAGGCAACTGAAGGAATATTTCCAACAAAAAACGGTACGCCACTGATTGTGTAAATGTGTCTAAAATTTTTGTGCTTTCTTTAGATTAGAAAAATAGGAAAACTGCTTTTATGTCTCTAAATTTTTTTCCCTATCTTGTTTAGTTTAAGAGAAAAAAATAAAATTCACTTAATTGCATATTTTTAGACCATAAAAGAAGCATTGCGGGATCTTTATTTTTTAAAAATAGGTTTTATACTTTTTAAATATGTAACAAAAAATAAAAATACTTATTTAAATAAGGTTTATACCCACTATAACAGTTTTTACTAAAATAAGTGTTTTTAAAATTTTTTGTTTTTTTTTTTAATTTTAGCACCATGTATCTCAAAAGTTAAGACGTTTAATAGGATATATGTTTATATGAACTTTCCTTTCTAAAATAAGCTAAGAAATCATACCCTGTATTTTCATCCATCAATTAAATTAGACCCTTTATATAAGAAAGTATTTTTTCACACCTCTTTAATTTATCGTTAAAATACTGGTATTCTATACAGAATATTTTATTAAAAAATAAACATATTTCTTGTCATAACCTGTACAGTGTGTCTCAAGATGGGGGTTACAAGAGGACAATTGGACCAAACATTTTTAAATTTAAATTAAAAAATATGACCAATGCTCAGAAAGAGGATAATTTTATTTTTAAAATAGAACAAAATTGTATAAGTAAATGTTGTAAAAATTGAATTTTTGAATTAAAACAAAACAAGTTTTTGTTTATTAATTTTGGACTATATTACCTGTTAAGCCAAAAGGAATTTTAAAAATAATAATAAAAATTTTTAGACACCCTGTCTCTGAAAGGCCAAAATATGATGATCTAGCCCAGCGTACTTAAGACCTAAAATGGATGATTTCGAAGCTACAGGATGTCAAAAATTTATTCTAGTTTTAGTTTTTAATTGATTAGCTTAGTAATAAGTGTATTGCCTCAATATTTGGCTAAAGGGGGTTTTAAGTGGTAAAAATTAGGAATCGGCTATTAAAGTTACTGGTCACCGACGGCATCTTTCAAAAATTAAAAACGAAATAACTATTTTGTATAAATCTTTTAAATAAAAATCTTGTTATTTACCATAGTATATTTAAAAATGTTGTAACAGTGCAGTTTGCGGATTTAATTACAACAGCTTTCCTAACGTATTTTTTTATTTTATTTGGTACCCCTAGCGCCGTCTAGTGCGCAGTGACCTAATTATCGCAAACTAAGCTAAAAGGTTCCTGTGGCCTAGAACCCTGTGATCCCGACAAACGTTTCATTAGAGGTACTTGATGACTTGATTTTGTTCTTCGAGCATATATCTACTGGAGGCTTCGCTAGCTGTTAGTGTTACACTTTTACAAATAAGATTTTTGTGACCGGTTAATATTTTTGTGGTTTATGAACCTTTCTCGAGTCCATGGTTTTGAGGGTAACAGCGACATTTCACATATCTTTTTAAATCTTTGGCCTGTGATAGCCGTCGGATTTCGAGTACATCTCGGAAACTACTCGCCGAAATTCGGCAAGTGGTTCGACAAAGTGCCAAATTTTGGGTCGGACATTTAGAGACTTCAAAATGACACTTTCTGTCTAACCGGTGCAACGAGTAGAAGGCAAATTTGTGATTTGATATTAATTTTGAATTATCTCTGTTAAAAATCACGAATCCTTGTCCATCTCCTAAAAGGTATGTGTTTTCCTATACTTATATTTTGCGTTAGTATTTTCGCATAATTCACCTTTTTCTTGTAATGTCGAAACCTAACCTCAAAAACACGTTGTCTTTGAATTAGTTTTAATTATTTGATCTTGTTTTAGATAAGCCCGGTTTCATTTCAGTCTTCAGTTTTTCTATTCTTCTATTTTCTCTGCCTATTTCCCCTCGCTTCCTTCGTTAAGTTGCCTGTTTGAGGCATGCCATAAACCTAGCACACAAGCCCAGCTCTTTATGATCTACCAGTGAATGCCACTTATCTGAATCCCGAGTTGTAGGCCCCCGCCTGTAACCAGTGAGAATCCCACACCAACATCCAGTGGACCTGTTAAAGAGGATTTCAGATAAGTCGATTACATATTTAAAGTCTTTAAATTACAACATTTAATATTGATACACCTAAATAACATATTGCATCGTGAACATAATCAAACTAGTTAAGTAACATTAATTTACATACTTAAATTTTTAATTTTGAATTGGATATATTTGTTAAAGCGGTGTAATAATGTTTGCAAACGTTAAGCGCTAGATTTCATATGTTTTTTTTTGCTGATTAACACCCATCTTTTTTAAAACAAGATTGAATTGCTCTTAAATAAAGAACACGCATATTTTATACGTTGTCTTTTTTATTTTGTGTTGGAATCTGTTTGTTTTGTTTTAGTTCATCTTTAGGAACTACCCTTCTTAGTTTACCACCACTTTTATAACTTCAGGTGGCGCCCATGTATTAGTACCTTTTTTGTGGTAAACTATAATAGGAGGGCTAACAAATTATTACCTTAATTATTTCTGATACTGATGCAAGTGTTAAAGGAATGTTTAGGTTACTCAATCCACGACCCACGTGCCCCGACTGACATTGAGCTAGTTAGAAGGTATTTTGCCTTAAAACCAAGGCCAATTAACATCTTTAATTAGGCAATCTAAAAATGTACTTTAGCCCAATTAAGCTACATTATAATGTATGTTTAGTAAAAGTTGATTTAAGCAGCCGTTTTAGAGATATCCGTATTTAAAAATATTACTTTCTGTATAGCCAAGTCTAAGCAATACAGGGTGTTTTAGAACAAGATGCTAATCTTTAATCGTGTAAATGGTTTCATAATTTTAAAGACAAAAATTAAATAAAAGTACGTGCTTAATGGCTTAACTTTTAAAACACAAGGCGGTAAAAATAAGCTTTTTTACCGCTAAGTATTTTAATGTAAGGGATTAAAGATATATATTTATAGGTATATTTAAAAAAAA